>JAIPRK010000188.1:81111-279422 GCA_025469195.1 Chaitophorus viminalis
CCATAAGCTAATCTTCAAAAATATATAAAAAAATTTCTACCGGACCAAAAGGAAAAAATTTTATGACTGTTTTAAATTTAAATTTTTACGAAATTGCATTATAATTCAATTTAAATATAAAATACTACATTATTATATACAGATTTTAGACAAACATTTTAACTCCGTTCAGAATCGTTATTCGTATACAATGATATGTATCATTGCATTCAAATTTAACAAATCCATTGAAATAATGACCTATCTTATAAACGAGGTACACTCCACCCCCAACTGTACAGCAAAGCGAGGCCCACCCGTTTTTTTAGTTGTATTTATTTGAGTGAATTTAGGCATCACTCCGCCATTCGGAATGTTTCGGAGAATTGAGCTGAATAGCTTTTAAATATTAGATTTTTATGAGTTTTCTTTGGTGTTGAAGGTTTGGGTTGATTCGGGGAAGACGTTTTACCTTCACCAAGTCGTCAAAAAGTAAAAACGATTCAGTTAGAACTTATCATTGTTTGGTCTCAAGTACTGAGTTTCGGAAATAATTAGTGTATTTGAACTATAATTGTATTTTACAAAATTATATCATTTAAAAAGAAAAAATAATTTATACTAGTCCTGATTTTTGTTTGACTTACTTTGAAATCTATTAGAATTTAATGCTATACAAAAACTTGATACATACTACTGTAATATTTAAAATAACTCTACTAGGCACTTAGGTTAATGACTAACGATTTATAATTTAAAATACGGCTTATTATACTTATATTGAGGAATTAACTGTCTTATAAATAGTTCGTGTGATGTAGGTTTTTTACATTTGGTACGGAATGAGAACTACTATTAGTACTTATTTACAGCAAATAATGCACTTTAAATTCAATTAAAGCGTATCGATTTATATAGCTTTTGATAAAATAAAACAATATATAGCTACGAACAGTTAGAGAAATACTGTCCATTATCCTTATACTAACCTTTATCTACTACAGTAAACCGTTTTTCCCTTAAAGTACCTATACACTTACTTATACAATAATTTGTACAGAAATTAAGTTGGGTATCTTAGTTCTATGAAAAATGAAAAATTCGGCAAGTTAAAGTAGTTTCCTATGAACAGAAATTAGATACCTGGAACAGCCGTATACTCGTGTAGTAGTTTATTTATTTATGAAGTGTGCAGGATAAACTTAAAAAAATGAAGGACATATAAATCTCTAAAGCATTGTGATAAAAAAAAAAATAAGTTTGAATTATTTAAAATAACGAGCCTATTGTATACACCTACCACACTCAGCTGCAATACTAAGCAATTACACTTTGTGCCAAAATAGTATTTGTATGTTTTCAATAGGATTGTACGATAATAATAAAATTGTGATTGTACTGAACCTATATAAAAGTATCATTAGTCATTACGAATTATTATATTATTGTAATTACTATTATTATTATACTATAATTAATTATTATTTTCAAAGGATAAAAGATTCTGTGATAGGGTTTTCGATTTATATTTCAGAAATGATTCATTACTCATCGATTAAAAGTAAAAACTTAA
This sequence comes from Chaitophorus viminalis, assembly GCA_025469195.1. NCBI lineage: Eukaryota > Metazoa > Arthropoda > Insecta > Hemiptera > Aphididae > Chaitophorus > Chaitophorus viminalis. The sequence goes on from JAIPRK010000188.1 coordinate 82,664, forward strand.
TCATTTACCGTTTTTTCATGTAATATTTTCTTTTTAAAACTAAGTATTCTTTTTTATAATTTCCCATGACGAAATTCTTTTAAATATAATTTGATGTTTACTTAAAGTAATAAATACGTATTTAAACAATAAAGTTTAATAATAATAATATTCTTTCTTTTTTCATTACTTCTAAAAAGTTATTTTATACTAAGGAGTTCTTATATACCAAGTTTTACAATTCTGCTTTAAAAATTATTCTAAATAATGTATCATAAATGTAAATACAGAACATTATGATAATTTTATCATTATTTTATCATTATCATTTACATTTCTGAAGCTCAAAGAGTGGGTTTTTAATTTAAAAAGTATAATTTGCATACGTAATTTTCAAACTTCCATATATTATACTCGAAAGAATTTGTGAATAAGAAATAAACAAAAAAAGTAAAAGCCTCATTAGGGTTAGTATACCTGGTAATAATCTGGGATAATTTGTTTTGAGTTTAAAAGTTGAAAAGATTTTTTTTTTTAAAGTAATCTATAAATTGTAATTACTCCACTACGTTAAATTTGTAGGAAAATCCTATGTTTTGATACTATATTCCTATTTCCTATAGGTCTATTTCGTCGCTAAATGAATTAATATAAATTGCTATTAAAATAAATAAATAAATATATATATATGTATTAAATTGTATAGAAATGAAGTACCAATTGCAAAATAATTTAAATAAATTATACCATAATTAATTTTCTTAGATAACATCAATTTAAAATTCATTAAATTGATCAAACATCAATTTTAACTAAACTTTATATTATGTATTATTTTAATCGTGTACGTTGAAGATTTTAAAATACGAGTGATTATTATCATATTATTAAATACAATTAAGTAATATATTCAGTAAAAAATTAAATCTTCATTTTAATTTAAACCATGTACCTACAATATATTTAGTTTAATTACTTGTCTAAATTACACTGCGAATGTTTGTAGGAGATAATACTTTGTAGATAATTAGTGTATTGAACAAACTAATTTTAATAAGTAAAGTGGTTTTTAAAACTCTTATTTTTATAAACTAAATATATATTTTAAGTAAGTATAAATTACTTGTTTGTAATACGAATTAAACTTTATCTTTGAAATAATTTATTGAAATCGATTATTTTCGTAGCTTATGGAAATTCAAATCTAAATACCATCAGTTGTTTTTCCCTCGAGAAATGCGTGATTCTCTTTGTTTTTAAATATCTACCACAATAATGTATTGTTAAAAGCACAAGCTTAAGTAAGATTTTTTCCTCCCCTCTGACACAAAAAAAAAAAAATATATATATATGAAATAAAATACATAATGTATTTAATAATTGTTTGTTTTTGGTTATAACAACAGTATCTAAGTAATAATTAATAACTAATAAGCATTTTTTTGTGGTTTTGTTTGTTGTTGTCCTTCTTCTTATCGGTATTATCAATATTTTTTTGAAGCAGGACACCATTAATTTTTTGAAATAACCATTATGATGTGAGTTTCATACATTTTGTTAGGTTCGTAATACGTATTGCACGTAATGATGTTATAAATATGACTAATTGGAAAATAACGTACAACGATAATCGTGTAGTATCGTCAAAATAACTTTTCTAGAAGGCGATTAATAAAAATTGATTTCATAATCAATTATGATTTTTATGATCAATATTATACATATTACATATTATGATGACGTGAGGTGAAGACATGGATACAATCAAATTATCAACATGATTCGTTCCTATGAATTATAATATTTTAATAAAGCGCTCGTGAAAGCTCACTGAAGAAATGTACTTATATTGAATGTCATAATATTAATTGTGATGTTCGTACCCAGCTGATTGATATTTACTTTTAATTAAGTAGTTTGTAATAATAAAATCCATAAGACTTTCGATTAATTTTACCAAAAACATTAATTAAAAAATAAAATCTTTACCTTGGTGATTTCAATAATTTGAATAATTGTTTTTTGATATTATATAGTAATGTTCAATGCAGTGTACACCTTCAATTAATAGAACTAAATAGAAGTAATGGATTTTGATAATACCATTTTGAGTTCTCAGTGATCACGTATTAAACAGTGGGAATTTTTGGTTGTTGATCGGCCAATACTTATAATTTAATATATTTTAATCAATGTACCTATATCATCTTGTCATATGTTTCCAATCGCATTAAAAGTATTGCTATTATGTACAAATATTGTACATACTTACACATATTTCTCTTGTTCAATTATTAAAATTAACTGCATCTTGTTACACACTAGTGAAAACATTGTATTATTGTTATACCTAACGTATTAAATCAAATAATGTATTTATTTGATTTACCAAATTATTGATTTTACCAATTTTCTCAGTATACTTGGAAATAGTATTATTAAAAATAATTAAAAAATGGAAAAACTTTAGTTACCATCAAAATATGTATAAAATAAATATGCATGACATAAAATATAACGCATAACACTATATAAAATAAAAATATTATATCAGATAATAAATCTTACAATTCCTTGGTAATAAAACGTGAAAATGTGATGTAAATTATATTAAAGAAATTAGCTATAAAAACGGTGTGGATGTGATTACTCTAATGTAGTTATTACAAAGATAATTATATTTTTTATTATGATACAACTCTTGTTAATATATTAAAGACAAACAAATTATTTTACTTTAAGGATAATCATAAATAATTTATACCAAACACATTGATATAATCTATAAATGTAATACCATAAACATTTATTATTCATAACTTTAAAAATAATAAAGATTAAAGATCTTATATTTTGTATTTTTTAAGTGTTTTTTTGTTGGTACGATGATTTGAATTTCAATATAGTAATGAAAAACGTAAGTGTATAATGAAACCTAACAAATTACAAATTACTATTGCCAATAATCAAAACGTACCGGATTTTAAACCACTAATTTATTAGTTACATAATTATATTATAACAAGTTCTTTCAAATACCCTTGATATTGGAGTGATAAATATAGCTAAATCCACAACCACAAGTGTGAAGTTTAAACACCACAAATAAAGTGATTTTGAACTATTTTTATGCAAAGAGTTAATCAAATGAAAGGTTTATTTATTAAGTTAATACAAACAGTGAGATAGGAAAAGTCGGAAAATAAAACGGTGGAATACAACGGATTGAAACGGCATGTTATAAATTATATACAGGATGAAAAATATTATGTGAATTGATCACAAATCATCATAGTTGTCGGAGAGACTATCTGAAAACAACGACTGTAAAGGATTCTGCAAAAACTTGTTGGTAGATATTAGGATTAATTACCTATAATATGTCATACGAACATACAGTTGATTTAATAACTTTTACATAAATATCATATCACCCAAGGATATTTAGAAGATGAGGGAATTTGTTTTTTTTTGGAAACGTTTAGCTGTGATAGGTATGTATATTGATTCAAAAAATAATGTAGGTTAAAATTTAAAAGTGTTTATCGTGGACAAATATAATAATATATTATAAAAGCTAGGTATTTATACCAAGTAACAAATTAAGTGTTAAAAAAAAGTAGCGCTGATCTTGCATCCATCGCACTCCTCAATAATAACTATTAAGTGATCAAACAAAATGTTTACGATGGTTTGTTTATTTTGATGGAAATAGGGTGTAGGATTACAAAAAAGTGTTATTAATTTTTATGTAGTGAAAAAGAATCCCTTTAAAATTGAGTTTTATTGTTTACCTACCTTAGATTTATTAGCTGCAGGCTACTGAGTATAATGGCTACTTTGATTTAGAATTGAACATTTTACCTGTAACGGATACTGTAAGGTGAGTATCTTCAAATTAAGTTATTTAAATTTAGACGTTTATCTATATAATAAAATTTGTATATTCAACCAATTTAGTTTATAATGATGTTTATAATAAACTTGCTGTACTCACTTTGTCATTGGTAAACTCAATGTAAACTAATCTGATTTTATAGATTGAATGCACTGAGCGAAAATTGTTGAAAAGTTGAAAGTATTATTTTGGTACACCTTGGTTTATCATGCATGGTTAAGCAAAACGTATTATTATCTTAACGATAGTGGAAATTAATGTGCCAGAGGTATTAAATATTACTTAGTTAATATACAGATTGTGATTGCAATTTTGTAATTTACTACGCATTTGCAAGTTATAGTACCTATTAGTGTGGTTTGAATTTTTAACGAAGAATTAGTTTGAGGATTAAAATTCAATAAATTAGAGTTCAAAAAATAAATATATTAAAAAGTGTTTGAAATGTAGATTTTTAATTTTCCTTGACGAAGTGTTTAAAACATGAACCAGGTGTACCTGAGTAGATGAATTGCAAAAAAAAAAAAAATTGAATAATGTGTATGTTTTTTATGGCGAGTATTTGACATTCGAACAGTTACTTGAGAACTGTAGGTATAGGTTTAAAGTAAAACTCAATGAATTTTCAAAATTAATTAATTTACCTCCAAGAACAAATAACATGACATTATAACAAACGATAAAACATAGTGAACTATGTTGTACAACAAACATAGTAACTGTTCACATTTCTTAATTTTAATCTTTTTATTTGCATTTTTTCAGGTATCTCTTCAATTGTAAGTAGTTTTATCGTACATACAATTAAATTTATTAACCAAGAGTCTCTCTATAAAACAAGGTAATAATAAATGTATATAAAGTTTAAAATAGCTATGATGGTTGTACTTAAATAAATATACTTAAATAATCAAGCACAATATTATAAAGATGTTAAAGTATTCAAATTTGATGCAGTACGTGACGGAATGTTATAAACTAATAACTGTTTAACTAGAAAATAAAATTAGCACTGTACAATTTATAACCAAAAAGGAAAATTTCTTTTATTTTCTAAGTAGGTATAAAATTTGCCTAGTCTTATATAAATTATATTAGGTGTTGTATGTAATATACCGTGTGTCCCAAAAAACAGGGGCCACTTAATCACTCATTACTATGTAAATATTTTTCAACTCTGTTTGCGGGACATTAAACTAGAATAATAGATCGTAAATTCCTATGACTTACAATTTTTTTTAACATATGTATCTTGTGCATGCGCAATAACACTTAAAATTTTTTAAATGGCAACCCGTAATTTGAATATCATATTCGGGTTCATCGATTTTTTTCAAACAATTTTGATGTATCAACTTGTTTCCTAAACCCAAAATTGACTAAACTAGAACTAAGTAAAATTCAATTAAATCAATTGTTTTTTTCTTTACTTATTTTTAAACTAATTGCGCAAGATACATGAGTTAAAAAAAATCAGATTAGTTCAAGAATATTTAACAGGAAATAATAGCCAGAGTATATTATATTGTCAATGTAAAGCCCATAAACATTATTCATCATTATATTTTCAATATATTTATCTACACACAAAAAAAAAAAAAACATACTTATTTAATTATTGACTAAAAAATGCAAAAACAAGAATAAAAACGTATGGATAATAATTATTATATTTGTTATGTCTATATGTATATTTTTATTTTGAAAATTTAAAGCAAAAATAATAAAATTAATAAAATATGCGATCTAATACCTACTTGAATATTTGATTGTATAAATTGCACATATATATATAAACATATATTATATATATTGTATAAATACATGGTTCTATGATTGTACTTATTAAAGATTAATTAATATTTGTAATTTAAAAAACGGATGGGCCTCGCTTTACTGTACATTTGGGGGTGGAGTGCACCTCGTTTATAGGACAGGTCATGATTACAATGGATTTGTTAAATTTGAATGCAATGATAGATATCATTATATACGAATAACGATTCTGAACGGAGTTAATATGTTTGTCTAAAATGGGTAAATAATAATGTAAGATTTTATATTTAAATTGAAATATTATGCAATAGTATGCAATTTCGTAAAAATTTAAATTTCAAACAGTCATACAATTTTTTCCTTTAAGTCCGATAGAACTTTTTTTTATAGATTTATGAAGAGTAGCTTATGGATAACCTATTGTTAAAATTTTGAACCTTAGTTATAGACAGAAAAATTTTTATGAATTTTCAACTACAAAATAACTTGCAAATTTTAACTTTATGGGCTTATAAAAAAAATTTGAGTAAAAAAATCTCCGATATTTTTTAGTTACAATTAGTATAACTTATTATGAATCTTGTATTAAATTTTCAGGAGTTTTCGGATAGCCAAATAAATTTTATAGATATAATTAATTATATAATAATTCAAAATAAGTCAAAATACTTCGAAAACGTTACCATGTATAGTGAAAATGCCAATATAAAGATTTGGTGAAAATTTCAAGTTGTTACGGTTTTTTGTTTTTGAGTTAGAGCAAAATTCAAAAAACCAATATGATTTGTCAGTCTAGAATTTTATATATAATATTATATTTTACATATAATTTTATGTTAATATTCGCTGCTTATAATAAAAAGTTGTGCCTATGGATTTTAATGATTTTTGAATGACAATAATAACTACTTCTGTGGATTCTTCTATTAAATTTTAAAGTATTTTGTAAAAGTCAATTTTTTTATCACCGATTATAAAAAAAAAATGTAAAAAATTCGAATTTTGTAAATGCCTATAAGTGGCTTAAAAATCAATATAATATTTTGAAAAAAAATATGACATAAAGGAAATGCCTATCTTAACAACTGGTGAAAATTTCAAGTTTCTGCGACTTATACTTTTTGAATTATAAGAAATATTCAAAAGCGTTTGACCATAAATCGCTATTTTCTACAATTTCGTAAAAATTTAAATTTCAAACGGTCATAAAATTTTTTCCTTTTAGTCCAGTAGAAATTTTTTATATATTTTTGAAAATTAGCTTAGGGGAAAACTAGTGTTAAAATTTTGAATCTTAAGTATAAACAGAAAAAATTTCAAGAATTTTTATCTACAAAATAACTTGCAAATTATCGTAATTTTGACACATTTTATACAAATTTGAGCTTTATGGGATTATAAAAAAAATTTATTTAAACGATCTCCGATATGTTTTAGTGACAATAATTTTAACTTATTATAAACCTTGTATTAAATTTTCAAGAGTTTTCGGTCAACCAATTAAATTTTATAGATGTTTTAAAAAAAAAAAATTACAAAAATCGAAAATTTAAATTGTCTATAAATAAGTCAATGTATGTCAAAATACTTTGAAAACTTAACCACGTATAGAGAACACCAATATAAAGATTTGGTGAAAATTTCAAGTTGTTGCGGATTTTCGTTTTTGAGTTGGAGCATTTAAAAAAAATGTATTTTGTAAAAACGTGATTTTGAGTAAAATTTCCCGTTTTTTCGTAATTTTTTTATCGTTTTTTTCGATTTTTTAAAAAAGTATTGAAAAGTTGTATTTTTGACTTGTCCAATTACCATATACATTCACTTTCCTTTCAGAAAAGTGGCTATTTAAGTAAATCGAAGCATTTTTGCAAAAAAGGTGTCGTCAGACACAAAAAAAAAAAAACACACATTATTGTAAAATCAATAGATTCCATCGTTCCGTTCAGAATCTAAAATTGTAAGTCATAGAAATGTACAATCCATTAGTCTAGTTTAATATCCCACAAGCAGAATTGAAAAATATTTAAATGGTAATGAGTGATAAAGTGGCCCCTGTTTTTTGGGACACGCGGTATATATATTACAGCTCATTTATAAAAAAATTTAATTAATTTTAAATTGTAATATAAATTATTTTATTTACAAATACTATAATATTTGTACAAGTAAGTAATTAATATACGAAAAAATAAGTTGAAATAATTATAGAATGTTTAACAAATCTAAAATTGTAGTATGTGCAATAGCGTTAACTGCTTTAAGTACAATTATATGAATAAAACATGTTATTGATGTCCATATAAAATCTAAAAAAAAACATGTGGTAAAAGGATTTCCTTTTTGGGAAGAATTCGTAATTATTCACTTGGATTTATTTTATTTTTGTATTATATTGTTTATAATATAATAAGTACAGGCAAGTTCTATATCTAAATATTTCACTCAATTCATGGTTATAGTTTCTTTATGCAATATGATTTCGATAAAATATACCAGTGCGAGAAAACGTTTAAAGGAAAAATCCTAAAACTAATCGAGTCGTATATAATGATAACATGTTCGAAAAGTAATACAGTTCTAGTAATCCACCCTGTATACGTCGTAAACATGCAAATAGTTTGCAATAAAACCTACAATAAAATAAGACATATATTGAGAATAAATTACTTTTAAACCCTTTTAAAGAATCCAGACCGTATTAATAGTTTTAACTTAAAAATTAAACGTAAAAATAATTTGTTGTGCATGTCTTGGAAAAGTTAGAAACTTGTCTGTCTATATTATATGTGAGAGCTTGTGGTGGCTATTACCTCAATGCATGAGAACATTATAAGTTTTTGCAATGCAAACTTTTATCGAAAATGGATGTAGGAAAAAAAAATGTTTACGTAGTATTTGAAAATACATATCTAAGTAACAGATAAAGTTTTCAGGAAAAAAGTACTTAACAAATACAAAATAAAAATAGATATGTAACCTTCTTTGTAACGTAAATAATTTCCTTTCACAATTGTTATCTACCAATAAAATATAATATGTGTATATCCTGTGATCAAAGCTCGTGTCATTTCAAATGTTAATGCCACAGGCCAAATTTAAGAACAATTCATTTTAAATTAGTTATAGAATATTAAAATTATTGATCATTTAGAAAATCAATAATTATTATCCGTAGGTATTTGAAATTTTTTTGGTCATTTTAATATACTTCAAAAGATGTGAAATAAAAAAAAATATCAGTTACTGTGAACACCCCGGATAAAATTATTTCCAATAAAATGTATAAAATATGATTTCTAAGTTTAATTAACCAACCAAATAACTATTGCATCTATTGATTATTTTAACATATTTAATAAATTCATGAAATTTTACAGTTTAGAACGTTGGTAAGTAAAAGTAACTATGCATAGTTTAAAATGATTAATTATACACATTTTAATATAATATCAGAACATACCGATTATTGGTAAAAACTAATAGGCTTAATCGAAAAAAAGAAGTAACATAGGTAAGTAATATATATTATATATTTTAAGTAGTTGGTATAATAATTGTATATTTTTTATAGTTGTTGTTTATTGTTACATTGAAATACTCCAAGTGTTATTTGTTGTTTTAATAAATAAGAAAATTATATATACATATATATATATATATATTTTTTTTTTTGAACATAAGGACATGTTTTTAAAATTTTTCAAATGAATGATGCTGCCTATAATAGAGTGAAATTATTTTTCAATTTATGTTAAAGGTCTTCATGCTCTTCAGTTCGTCACAATTTCTATAGCTAAATCACTAAGGCGTATGCACTATGCAGTGTAAATTTGTATTGTACACTCAGATGTTTATATAATTTTAGTATGATTTATTTTAATTTACAGTTCAGATCAAAAGTAAATATAAAATTTGTGTGGTAAAGAAATTAAGTTTGTCCTCATATTCTGCAAAATCATGTGTGAGGAGCCTGATTAAAAATCGAAAAAAATTAATTTAGTTATATTATACTTAAAAGTTTGTCATTAAGATGTACAATGAAAAATATTTAACAAACGAAAAAATAATTATAACCTATTAAATTTTTAATTGGATACGTTTTTTTCTAATTACCTTTGTCTTTCTAAGTACCTATTCGCTTCAAGTTAAGTGTATACTGTATATATTATTTAACAATAATTTGACTGTCCTTCTCATCTCATTACTCAATGTAAGGTTTTATTCATTTACCTACATGAAGTTATCTCTTTTAATTTTACTCTTCTGCGAATTTTCGATACAAGATTTGAAAATATCATATGTTTAACCTCTCTCGTTCATGAGACTTTATTATTTAATCAGTTTTTATTAAGTTATTACAGTTGAAAGTGTCGTTGCTGAGTGACGTTTTCCCACTATTCATGTCCAAAGCAATATACGTCGAATTATACGTTCATTATACAAAATAATGCATAAGTTGTGTAGCGAAAGCTAAGCGAAAAAAATAAAATCTATAACGTTAATTCTAGTATTAACATTCATCGTGTTCGACAGTTGGTTGTATTAATTATGTTATTCTGCCAAATCGATTTTTACTCTATAAATTGACATAATATATGTTCGTTATTTCAATTGAACTTATGTATGACAGACATTCATACCATATCGATAATAATTAATAAATCATTATTTTATTATATGATTATCAATAATAATACGATGTTTCGTGTTTGTATAATTTAGTCTTTTCAACGATGACCCATTTTGCATGAAACTTACACATATTTCTTACACATAAATTATTTGATAATGCTTATGTTTCTAAATGCAACAAGGATAATATTTAAATGAGCAAACTACATTAACCACTCTATACTAAGAAATTAGTTTAATAAATTGAGAGGTATATTAACGTTTACTGTAAATTAATTGTCTAAATTACTATTTATGAGATAGGGTTGTACTTTGATATAGCTTAATTATCCTTGAAGTATCTTGTGTTATATATTTATGAATCAAATTAAATATAAACTACATTTTAAGTATAACTATAAGTGAAACTATGATTAAGGCTTAACTTGTATTGAAATAGGATATTTTCATGTTAGATAAAATGTACCTTTACAAAATTAAATATTATTTCATGTTAAAGACTCGGACACACAGAACGCGGTCTATATATGCACTACAATATTATCGTTAATTTTTCAATACTAGTTGAGTATAAATACCTAATTTCAAAGGTTATTTTGAAATAATTTTCTCACGAGTTAACATTTCATATCATAAATAAAAACCAACCAATCTAATTGCGTATCATCAACCGTGGTACATGATTTCCATGAACATAATATAATAATTATTAACTCTTAGCAATAATTATAATAGACTCTCTATAATTATAATAGATAATTATTATAACTCTAACGGACACTAATGGATAATTCTATACTTGTGATATATATATATTCGTGATAATTCTATACTAATTACGTGAAAAAATTTAGTATATTTTAAAATGAGTGGTTATAAAGAATCACCTTAACATCGACTCAACACATTATAATTATTTTAGCATGAAAATAAAAAAAATAACTGAAAACGTACGTTGGAAATAATTAAGTTTAATCAATATAAAATAGTGAACGATTATTTTGTGCTTCAAAATTATTTCTATAAAGCTTTATACGCATAAAACACAATATATTTCTTCTAAATTAATATACTAATTGACCTGTGACATATTTTTCTCTAAATCTGTACAAATAATACTCTATTGTCAATTTAGGTACTTACTATAATAGTTGGTTGAAGTGTGAAAAAACCAAGTAGTGGAGATACAGGAAATGGAAAAGACTCAAAACTAACGTTCGTGCATTTCAATTCAAAATCGATAATCAATCATAATTGCGATTGAAAAATGATTTTAAAAAAAGCACAATGAATGGTGTAATGACATTATAGGTTATTGATTGTTTGTTCATTTGTATGATTTATATAAAAAAATAAAATAATAATAATATTTATACTTAATTTTATATCTCCGCATTTTAGGTATAAATAGTACTTTGTATTGTAACAAATATTGGTGATCATTTTTATCTGCAAATTTTCTCTAGATTATCTGAATTTTAATTTATTTACAATCTTAATTTTCTTAACTTTACACATTTCACTTAATTTGAAATTCCAACACTTGCATTGAGAAATCATTTTTCAAAAATTTTTAAATTTTTTTAATGTTGCCAACAATACTACCGAAAAATTATTCAAAAATAAATGTAGGACTATACGATAAGACTGATAACATTTTAAATTTATTTAGGTTAAAAGAAATTAATAGGTAAGTTTTTTTCTTATACTTTTTTCATTATAGTCATTTTACTTTTTTAAAATAAAAAATAGATCTGGAATCTAAATTGTTTAAACAAACATTTTTTTGAGAAACAATTATAACTAATACTAAGTTATTCATTGGTACGTAATGTGAATCTGTTAAAAAAAAAAAAAAACTTGAAAAATTCTGAAAAAAATCTCATAATTGGTCAATATAAAATGTAAGCTTTATAGTTTTTAATTAGTAAAAAATAAATACCTACTGGCTACTGTATAAATTATATATCAGTGTTATAATTTTATAAGACATTTTTAATATATTTTATTATCTTTTTCAATCGAGTATATAGAATTTTCTCTCTATTGTTACGAATAGTCAATAATATATGAATTTAAACATGTTTGTTACATATAATAGGTAAAACCATTGATTATAGTATTTATAATCAATGGTAAAACTATTCATTTTTTTGAAAATAAATATAATCATTCAATTTTAGTTATAAATCTGAATTGATAATGTTTTACAGTTATTTTACTCTGTTAAATATTTATTTGATTTCTGATGACAAGAAAAAAAAAATTAAGTTATTCAAAAACGTAGAATACCTAAACAAATTTTGAGAGTAAAACCGTGATTTAATATTTTACTACGATTTTCATATTAAATTTAGCTACTACAGTTTTCTTTAGCTAATAACTTAACATTAACAGTAAATAAAATATGTATTATAATAATTTATTACGAATAATTATTTAAAGTTAACATAGTAAACTGTTTGACGTAAATAGAAATGTAAAAGTAGTTATAAATTATTTTAATATTTTTTTTCTTGAAAAGATATATCGTTTTATTTATATTAAAGAAACCATATATAATAATACATATTCTGCACTATTTTCCGGTTAGGTCATATCCAGTAAAAACTATTTCCTATCTCTAGATCATATAATTTTCTCATTCAAACAAAATATTTTTATTTTTATTAAAAGGAATCCTATATACGCAATTCAACTTTCGGATTTATTACATGAATTATAGGCACCTACGTTCAATTTATCATCGTACCAGACAGATGAAAATATTGTTTCACAATCTTTCGTTGTAATATGAAATAATTTCCAGCTGCTGTCCTTTAGTATTTTTTTTTTTTTTTAATCGTTTTATGTTACCTCAGTGAATGTCAATATGTTTTGATCGACGAAAAAATTGTTAAATGCGTTTACCTAATACGTCATATAATTAAGATTATGATTTAATTAAAATAAACATATTATTAATTATAACTGTAAGTACATATATGTTTTATCACTATATGGAATAAAGTATTATACTTAATAATTTATATATTTATTTTCAAAGCTCTGATAATAATAATAAATAAATATTTACTATATTAACCTTGGAGTAACGTCTTGCGAATAAAATACGGCGGGAACATTCATTAAGTCACGCAATATTTCAGTCATTTTTGAGTAAAGGTATCCCATTGAGAGTAACGGGACCATATACCTGTAAATTAAAACATAAATTTAGAAAAATAAAAATTACAAATAATATGATAAATCGTGTAGTAAATAAAGTCACTTTTTATTAGGTACATAATATTATATAGCATGTATACCAAGTATATACTGAAGAAAATTACCTAACTTTTTTAAATGTAAGGAATTTTATTTTTCAAATAAACAATACAACTATGTATAATTATTACAGTATAATATAGGTAATCGTTAATTTTTTTTATTAAAAACACGAATAAAAATATGTATAGAAAGCTTTTTATACATAAAGCTAGCTGATTAAAATGAAACGAAGTCAATTAATTATAGATTATTATCTTGTATGTGTTTCATCCAAGTTGATCGAACAATTTACCCAGAAAAATATTATGATTCTGTAGATTAATGTGTATAAATAATATATTTAAATGCACTTAAATTTAGTAAATGATACAATCGGTTAAAATACAACAGTTAAGTCGAACCTAACTGTAACTGAGATCCAAATCTTTCCGGAATATTAAAAAAAAAATGAGTATAATATTATAGTTATTAGTTACTATTCTGTAGTTATGATTTATTATATTTTTATTTCAAGTTTAATTTTAATGCATAGGATAACTTAATGCTAGATCCGACCATAAGCATTGAATTCAATTTATGTATTTATAACACTATTATAGTAGTATAGCGCCATCCAACAACAATTGGTGAAAGGTCTGCTGATGTGACATTAATTTTCAAGTATTACGCTTGTATGTTACCCTCATCAATATATATTATTATAACATTTATATCCTAATATTAGTCAACCATGAAGGATACACATATTATGGGGAATAAATTTATACCGTGTGTAGTCTGAAATATGATTTATTAATTGAGCGTATTTAAAATAATGAAACGAGCTTATCGGTTTCGGCATCAATTAAATAAACGTATAACATAATAGGTTACTGCTGTTCATAGTCGAACTTTTTTGAAATAAAAATATTCACATTTATAAAGTTTTAATGAACAGAAGACGTGAGAACAAAAATGTAAACATTAACTTTAATTTTACGGTTCCATAAATATTCACCTATTAATTTAAAAAATAGGAAATATATTAGAAATCAACTTTTTAATTTTCATTTAAGTTATTTACAGCACAAGGTTATTGGTATGCATATTTATATGATATTTATAATATAAATAAGTAATTAAATTGTATAGAATTTGATGTTAAAAATAAATTTGAAACTTAAATTAAGCTAATGAAATCAGAGAATTTTAAGAATTATAATATTTGAATAATGTTATTTTGGTTAGGTCTAAGCACTGTTCATATCGATGTTCATTGTTCAGGGATATTTAGATTTATTTTTATATTTGAGTATTTGAGTGGTTGCGACAGTTTTTTAGAATATGTTTGATGAATAGGAATTCTCCATAATATGTTTAGTATTTTAATATTCATATTGTATAAAAATAATATAAATATTTGGTCTTCATGTGTAGTAAAAATTTTCTACATGAAAAATATCCAGCAATGAACTTCTACACAACAATTTAACCGTTTATACTTCGATATTTTGTATTGTGAATTTTAGATTATTAAACATTTGGCTATCTTTTCTGGTGTTCACAAAAATAACAATACCACAAAAAAAAAAAAAATTTAAAAATGTACAATAAGTTCATTGGAATTTTAAAAGTGTTGCTATCAATTTCGCTTGTTCTAAATTTATAATTATAATTATAAGATGAAAAGTGTGATCATCCATAAAATTCTAAGTATTATAATTGAAGAAAAATTTTAAATAAAAATGTTTTATACTATCACAATAAATTTTAAAATCCAAAGCCATTTTTGAAATATTTAAACTTTGATTTTACGAAGAAATTCAAAAGAATAACAACACTATTGCTGTTTTATATAGTATGTATAACCTACTCATTATGTTCTCTAAATATTATGACTTCTGGCCAGTTTTATAAATACATATATTTTTTTTTTTATTCAAACAAAAGAATATTATACAATAAGCAAGTCTGGTGATCAATTAAATAACAGCAATATGAATAACGTGATGAAGGAAGTCCAATAGACACCATTATGGATACCTTTTGTGGGGGAGGTGAGGTAGAAGTTTTGTTTACTTAATTTATATAGGTCAGAATTAAAATGCTCTTTTTAACCGATGTGGAGAGGTTATCTGGTATTCATTCATTAACTATATTATAGATACTAGTGTTTTTATGTGATTAATTGATTTGATTTGGCATTTTTTGTAGTAGTTTTTAACTGTAAAAGAAACTGTTTCAATTATTAGATTTTTGTGTAGAACAGAGATTAGTGACATACCAAAGTGCAAATGTTATTTGATGAAGAGAAATATAGACTGGAAGGACTGGATATACGTATTTGGAGAGGCTTGGCAGTTGGCACATCCCCATATTCGGATGCCGTAGTCTCATATTATGGTTTTTAGTATTGAATCGTATATTAATAGTTAGCTGTTGAATGAGAGTTTGGACTTAATAATAGGGCGTAATATATGACATCTGCTGTTAAGAACCTTTCTTTTAGTTTATAGGTGTGTAGCCCAAGTTAGACTACGCTTGTTTAACCAAATTATTTGGTTCAAGTATTAGTTAGGAATTGATTGTTTTAAAAGTAGATTGCCAACAAGAGTTTTAGATTTTATAACTAAGTTTAGTTTGCATACATTTTTATAGAAAATGTTGCAGGATAAAAATTATACTAAGCACTCGAGTTAGAAAAAATAGTTAATCAACCCTAATATTAACCTGTCACTTAGTTCTCATAACTAACGCATTAAAAACCCATGGAGTTATCCACCAGAATTACGAAAAAATAAAAATATAAATGTTAATAAATTTAAATCATAATCATTTTTACATTCTAATTTTATCTTCACGCAATCGAGTGGAAAAACAATCCTATACTGGTGTATTATTTATAGTCTGTAGTCTGTCTACTGAGTTTGGTTTAAAAAAATCAATAACATCGAAATATTTATTTGGAAGAAATTTACCCTTCTAAAATAATGTTTTTCTGACCATTTAAAGCATTTTTTTTTTTTTGGAAAAATTTGGTTCTTTTTCACTGGAAAATCTTTACTATTTTGATGAAATGGTTTAGAGACTTTGTCTTTATTTTTAAGTATACAGAATATGTTCTATTTTTAGAATAATAAGCATATTTAAAAATAATTATGACTAGCTAATTGACATCGAAAGAATCACTGGGATTATCGTCCTCTGATAACACTCCTATTATAACCTTAATAAATCATAAATATCTATATATATATATATATATAATATTATATATTATGTATAAAACGATGATAATATAATTGAGTAATATTAAGCTTATATGACAAGAACACGTTGTCTTATTGATGTATTGAGGTTAAAATATATAATAAATAGTAATATATAGAATAGCATTCTTATTCTTTTGTACACATTAGTACAAAAGTCTACCATGCTTTAAGAACTAAATCTACGCCAATGAATGTTTCACAACTTTTCTTGGTCCCTACGGAAATTACTCACCATTTGACATTTAGAAATGTTTCTCAAAAGTTTTTTTAAAAAAAACTTCTTGACTATGCTACGAGTTACGACGTTTCAATCATTTGATTTAAATTTTTTTTTTTTTTTGTTTTAAGCTTTTAGGTTAATTTAATAATATTCTTGATACAAGTCTAGAAATTAGTCCAATGCAATTCTCGTAGTCATTGTAATACTACTTTGGACATTATATATTCTTTCTTTCTTTTCAGAAAATCTGGACATAACCTGTTGTTTAATGGTATTCGTGGGATACTACCCAAATATTCATGATTCGAAGGTTGAATCTTGCAAGTCGACTGAAAAACTTTCAAATACTAATTTAAATGTGGTAAGAGTAACGCTGTAATCGGTAAGTTATTTTGGAACTTCTTAATTTGATTGATTCGAAAAATTCTCATAATATGATATACGAACGTTTTCATTTAAATCATTATATCGTAAAATCCACGTACGTTGAACTCAAAATCAAGATACTACTTTGCACTGAATTTATTTTTGCGTGCAGCTTAGCTTAAGCGTAAAATAATCACATTTCTTTCAAATGCGCAATGTGTTTCTGAGGGCACGAAACACATGTAAAAACATTGGCCGTTCATCCGACCGTACTTTAAGGGGATTTGAAATAGTTCTGTATTTCTATGTATAGCTGTTAAAAGGACTACGGCTAGTCATAAACGAATATATGGTTACGTAATCACGCGTTCCTTTGTATACCGGGGTCTTGGCAATACTGTAGTGCATTCAATAAAGCACGTGCGTTTGCTCATTCCTTCAAAATTATTTATATATACAACAAAGTTTACTGCTACCTAGTTTCAAAGTATACAAACAACCGTTCCGTTGTTGCTATATATTGTAATTTTATTTGTTTTTTTTTTTTTTAAACTCAACCTTTTGGTATATTTTATTTGGACAACGGCTAAGAGGTTGGATTTTCCGCGTTGCTTAGGTTTATTACACAAAATTAAAACAATATGTTTAAAGTAAGGTTTGAAATAATCCATTAAATATGTCATCGCCATAACTGATTTATATCTTTAACTGGTTATTGTAAACATGAAATAGGGTTGATTACAATACAAATTTTTAATATTGAAGTTATGTGTGCTTAAAATCACACAGCATAAAATATTAACAATTTGCATTTATTTTCTTAAACGAATATTTTTTACGATTATCTATAAGTAAGTACATTCAATAATACATGGTATTTGAGAAATAAACAATAAACTAAATAATGTTTCAAAAAAAAAAAAAAACACTCACAGATCCCAATACAACTATAGAGTGCCTATTCTTGCAAGATCTGATTATATTCATGATTCATAATACATCACTTAGTCAAACACTCATAATATATGAGCCTTTTATTAGCTGTCCATTTACCATAATACGATTATATTGTCAGTTGATGAATGATGACTGTATTTTATTTTATTTTTAATTGTATTTTCTCTATTATAATTCGTATATTTACGTTATATTAAAATAATTAGTTAAAGATTGTTCCATATAAATATTTTATACCTTTTTCTGTCCTAGATTTAAAATGATTATTATACACGAATAAAAATGTTTATATTACAAAATAAAATAATTATAACAATACTATAATAGTCTTTTGAATTATAATAAAAATTACTATGAAAAAATCCAAATCTTTTTGACTATTCATACCTCATACACCACATAACAATCTTGTAACCTGTTCAATTTATTTGAAAATCATGACATTTATGAATAGATGAGGAAGAATATAAGCCACAAATAACTTCAATGGTTACGTCAACAGAAAAAAAAGAGTTGAACGGATGAGTACACATCACATTATATTTATTATAAATCCGATTGTTGGAAATAAAAGCACTTAAATATAAAAAAAAATCCGATTGTTGTTTCAAATGGCTCGGTTTATCAGTCATATTTATCTGCGAGTTAACAAGTTTAATCTGTCGGATAAAATTATCTGATACTTAACTGGTACTTTTCAGTTTATAAGTCAACGATTTTCGTATAACTAGAGGATAAGTCTTAGATAAGATGTCTAGTAATTTTTCTGTTAGTTTAACCTTTAACTGAAAGATGATAATATTGATTACCTACCTCATATTTTAATGATCATGAAAAAAATAATAAAAATGATCAATAAAAATAAACCAACATATTTTTAACTTGTACACACATAAAAAAATATATAACAATAATGTAAACAGTTATAATGTAATACATTTTAACTTATTTAAAATTTAATACCAATCATGGACATTGAAACTGATTTTCGTTTTGATTATGACTACAAAGAAATATATGACTTCATATATTTCTATCAAAAACCTTATGTATAGTAAGGAAAAGGATGATGAAATGGGATAGTCTTCATTTTAGAATCAAATTTAGACTTTCTAAAGTTTCTATCGTACAAGTCTTAGAGTTAATAAAGAATGATATAACTGTACGAAACGAATGGTGAATCAATTACACCTAATGTTGTTTAAATTTTTCGGAAAAGAAAACTTTGCAGACCTATTTCTTTTTTGGTTTGATAAGTATTTAGTATATTTATATAATAATTTTATTATTATAGTTTTAAAAATAAAACGTTATGGAAAAAAAGTCCTTAGGAACGAAAAGGATACTAATTTAAAATATAAATTATAATTTAAGGATTACATATTATTTTTTTTTATAAAATAAATGATTATTCATATTTCAGAATTTCGGATTACAATTAAATAAAAACATGTTTTAATATATTAATAATTTAATCCAATTACAATAGTTACTTTTTGCACTACAAAGAACTATATCCATTTTCAAACACTCAACTTTTAGATAATTATCCGAGAAATAACTACCTATCTGAAGAATTAGAACTGATAAAAAGAAAATTTCAAAACTGATAGGTTAACACCCGGATAAGTGTATCCAATAATTACTTATATACAAGTTAAAAGAAATACTGATAAACCGGGCCTTAGTGATTTTTAAACTAAAGCATTTATTGAGATATTATTCAATTATTGTGGTTAAGAAAAATATCAATGATTTGTAATTCACAAATGCGACAAAAATACTTGATAGTGTCCAATTTTTTCCAATAATAATATAATTTTGAATTATTGAATTTTAATTTCGTTTGTTTATTTATTCTAATTCGTGTTTATTTTGAAGTATTTGTTTGTTTTTTGTTTAAACAAGAAGTATTTATAAAATTATATATAATTTAGAATAAGTTTTTATGTACAAACTAATTTATGACATCATAATATTCTCACTATGCCTGATGTGACTATGCATTTATATACGTTAAAACAGGTCATATAAAAATAATTATTATTAAAATTAATGGCCAAGTTAATATAAAACACAAATGAAACTACTATTATTCATAAAATACAAATATTTTGGCCCCTTCCCAAAACATGTGGCTTGTAGTGTAAACGAGTTCTAACAAAATACTCCACCACAATAGTGATTAGTTAGATTATTCAGAATCATATTTAATTAATGTCTTGGTACTTAATCACCTTTAAACATTTTTTAATATAAGTGTGGTATAATATTACTATTGTTTTCTCTAACACTAGTAGCATTAATTTTTCTATTATATATATTCCAATTTATAAAGTGGATACAATTTTCTACGACTACGAACTGAAAAAAACTTAAGTAACCGATATAAGTTTAATTATAATGCTATAATATTCTTTAAAAATAATAATTTTTGAAACAAGTTATTCTTCAATTAATTATAAAAAATTTCTACCGGACTCTATGAACAAATTTTTATGACCGTTTTAAATTTAAATTTTTATGAAATTGCATAAAATAACGATTTATCCTCAAACGATTTTAAACATTTGTTATTATTCAAAAAGTATTAGAAAAGTCGAAACTTTTACCAGTTGTTAAGATTGGCATTTTCTTTTAATTTAATTTTTTTCAAAATATTATATTGATTTTTAGCAACTTATAGACATTTGAAATATTCGATTCTTTTCCCTTCTTTTTTTATAGTTGTTGATAAAATAATTTTGCTGATATAAAATACTTGAAAATTTAATAAAAGATTCCACATTAGTTGTTTTAACTATCATTTCAAAATTATTCAAATCTATAGGTCTAATTATTTTTTATAAGTGTTTGAAAAGCAAATGTTGACATAATATTTAAATTTAAATATAACATAATATATTATGTAATATATCTATTCTAGATAAATATATCATCTCCGTTCAGAATCGCTATTCGTACACAACGATATCAATCATTGCATTCAAATTTAACAAATTAATTGTAATGACCTATCCTATGAACAAGGTTTACTCTACCGTCTACTGTACAGCAGAGTGAGACTCGTCCGGTTTTTTTCTTATAGTTTACATTTTAAACCTCAGTTCTAAGAAAAAATGAGTATTATGGCATAAAATGAATACATAATAAATTATGTATGTAAAAATGATACAATAAAATTACAATAACATCAAAATGCATCAAATTTAATATTATGTGAAACCACGTTCTAAATTATCCAAGTACTTAGATTATTAGATTATTAGATTATTTACACAAAATATCTAAATGAAATTAGAATATGGCCAATTTTTATTGAATTACGCTGTAACCCATATTGTTGAATACACGTATTTTGATGTCATTCGCATACAAAACCGTCGTTACACTGGCTCCAGTCTAATGGTGTTTCAGATACTCTCAGAAAAATATCTTGTTCTTCTGAAATTGAATATTGAAGGCGTATTAAAAAACTGGAAAAAATCATATGAAAAAAACAGTGCCTTGGCTAATTTATCTATTCTATCAGACATCCTTCTATTTCTAATTTTATAAATGGTTTCAGACGCCAGAAAAATTTTACCGAAGTTAAAATAGCCCAAACTTAAGTTATTAACCTAAATATAGGAAAGAAAATAACTAATAAATTATAAAGTAATCAGTGGGCTGAAAATTTGGAAAAATTAGTTTAAGATTATCCAAATCCAGAGGTATTTTTCAATATTTATTTAAATTAATTATTACTTTTAATTTTTAATCTTCATTTTTTTTCATTTCAAGTACTATTATATTTTCTTTAATACCTTTATTTTATAATTTATATTATTATAATAACTAACTATTAAATAATACCTACTATAATAAATTATAATATTTAGTATGATTATTATTTTCGAACATGAATTTTTAGTTTCATGATATTTTGTTGGTAATTCGTAAATTAGCAAATAAAAAAAAAAAAAAGGATAGCGAGATTCCTAAATTGAATGAGACTTTGCGGTCCAGTGAAATACAGGAGGGAGGAGTATTGCTGTATTGGTTTTTTAAACTTGATACCAATGTGGCAATGTATAAATGCTCTTACCTTGCTAAAAAAAAAAAAAATTGTGAGTGTAAGAAGTCAGGTTGATCAGTTTAAATTTATATAGATGAATGATTGTATAGAAGAAAATCCAAATTTTTTAAAAAGATAGATTCGTATTTTGTAATTTTTGAACTACCATAATATATGGATCGCTAATACTTTAGTAGTTCTTACATTTTTACACGCTTAATATACTATTTGATTGAACGAAGTGATACACATGATGTTGACAAATCGATGAGAACGTGAGGATAATCATCATGTCAATGTGTTCATTTAAATTAAATATGTGATAAATTATTCATTTCATTTTAAATTTAAATAGTTTATATTTTTAACTTGGTAAATATCTCGAGTAATTTAAAACGAGAGCGTTAAAGTCGTAAATTTTGTTTTTGAATAGATACTTTCCAAGATCATAATCTGTCTATTGTTAGGTATGAATATTCGGTCATAGTGGAGATTAAAATTACATTTGGTTCCTTAAAGGGCGAACGCGATTGACTGACTTAGAAGATTTATTTGTATTTTATTGTGTGTTATTCAACGGCTTATTATGTTTTAAGTGTATTTGAATCATAAGGGATTTTCATTGATAGAAACAACTACTGTAGTTTCGTTTGTTTAAGTTCTGAGTTTGGTAAATTATGTTATTAAATGTCGAGAGTTTGAACGTTGTGTAAGAAAGCACTACCTATATGACTCTAGGGATGTGCTTAATTTATATGTATACTTATAATATAAAGTGTTTTAAGATTATTCGACAATTGCAATAACTTTGTTCTATATCAATTAATTAAAATTTTTTTATTTTTAATAAAAATTATAGTACTGTCCTACAACAAAATCGTATAAACATATTTTTTTCACTTTTAGAACTCAAAAAAAAAAAAAAAAAAATCAAGAAAGTCATTTTGGAAACAGGATTTTAGTAAAATTATAAGTTTGGTTATTCATTTATTATGATTTTTAAACTTTTTGAAAATTTGAATATAATAGTTAAAACTATTGTACAGTTATAGTACATTTTATTAAGATTATATTAGATGCAATCTAAATTAATTATGATATACAATATAATATTATGAAATTATGTGACATACAATATTCTGGTTAAATTTTTCAGAGACATTAATAAATTGTAGAAAATTAACGGATAAACCTTTATTAAAATTTCAAGAATAAAAATTTTTTTACAAATCTGCATCAAAAAGCTTATTTTGAATTTTTATTCAATGTAGAATAAAATTTGAAATTTGAAAATTTGGATTTAGAAAATAAAATTGTTTATTAAAATTTTAACGTTGTACAATATAGTTTACCGATGAAAAAGTAAAAAAAAAAGTTATTGCACTTGTTATCTTGTTTCATTATCCTAAAAATAATCTTTATAGTGAAGACATTGAAGTCATTCAAATAACTAAAATTCGAACTTGCCATAAACATACAATACATCAACACTTGTAATCATTAGATTGGGAAATATATTACAAGCAACCTGGTGAACCCTAAAATATATGAAGCTATATGTGAATGCCAAATATTATCTTATCTCGTGCTCCGATATTTTAAAACAATATAATGATATTAAATCAACACACTATTTTTCTGAAAATTAAAAAAAATATTATAAACTATGTGGTTAATGAAAATAGCAAATTGAAATGTCAACATTTTTAGAAGAATAAACTCTAAACTCTATATGTATCATATGTATAAAGTATATGTCGTTTGTGATTATTTTTTCTTCTCGGGAGCCAACGTTAACATTACAAATCTATAGTTTTCGAACTCTTGAAGTGTATATACAAAATTGATCATGCGAAAAATCCATAATATATTACTTTTCTACCCAATACCACCTTAACTCGTGTTTTATTTATCATCACAGCATAATAAACTTTTATTGTAAACTATACGCTTCGAATTTCTTATAGAATATTTTGGGAAAAAATTATTCTGATTCCATTATATTAAAATTTCGCGAAATCTCATTATTTCATTATTTTGTTATCTCGAGCTTCAATTACAAAAAAAAAAGTTTAATAATAGGCAGGTACTTATGAATAATCCAATATATAGTATATACATATACTACTTATGTTCATATAGCTCATATTATTATAATTCTTATTACCTTATTTTCTATTAGAAATAGTTAATAAACTGCTGGAATTTTCGCAACTAAATATTGACTAATGTAATGCATATATCAAAGTATAAGTTCAGGGAAGATCAGATAAATGATATAGTCAGTGATTATATTATTATATAATAATACAATTATTATTACCAACGTTTAAAATTATATTTTAACGATTTTAATGATTGATATGTCTTCTTCTGGTGATTCAATAACTTGACCCATGGGCACTTGTACTATTTATAGACTTCTGAATTCGATGTTGCCATATAAATTATATTTTTTTAATATGTTTAGAACTTTTAAGTTGTATTGAAAGAAAAAACTATAAAAGTTTAGTTATTTTCCAATATTGAACGCAATCGGAATAATAAGAGATAATAATATATACTATAATAGTATATCTTACACTCTTATTTTACGATATAGGTAAGTTTAGAGTAAATGTAATTTTATAATTTATAGTGATAACACCGATAACTGATGATTAATAACTTCAAAGTTCAAATGTTACATTATATATTTTTTACTTAATCTTAACACTAGAGTTGTCATGTATTAATGAACATATATTTATATTTATTCAAATACTTCAGAATAATAATTTAGAGTTAATTTCTAATTTAGAATTAGCAAGTATCTATTTTTCAGTTTCTTATGGATTTATCGTTTAATTTTCATGCTAATTTCAATATAACCATAAAAATAAATTTTAGGAGGTATATTTTCCCCAGTGATTTATATCATTAAACAAGATTTTAAATTTTAAACGGAGTGATAGAATATATTGGTCTTATGTGTTTTTTTTTTTTGTCTATCATCACGTTTTGGAGCAGTAAAAATTCTGCTATTTCCTTAACAGCAATTTTTCTGGAAGGAAAGTGAATATAGATGGTATTTGGGTAAGTCAAAAATAAACATTTTCAATACATTTAAAAAGCGTCGGGAAAAACTATCAAAAATGACCAAAAACAGGAATTTTTACGTGAAAACACGTTTTAAGAATTAAATTTTTTTGAAAATGCTCTTACTCAAAAACAAAAACCACAAATACCAAATATTTATATTATCGTTTTCTATACGTGGTTAAATTTTTGAAGTATTCTGACTTTTTTTGACCTATTTATAGACAACTTCATTTTTCAATTTTTCTTAGTATTTTATTTTGAAATATCGATAAAAAAAACTAGTAATCCAAAAAATCTTGAAAATGAATTAAAAGATTCATTATAAGTTCTGCTTATCGTAATTAAAAAAAAAAAATAGAAAATCGGTTAACACATTTCTTTTTTTATAAGCCCGTAAAATTCAAACTTGTATGAAATATATCGGATTGGTATTTTCTTTGTTTTTTTTTTTTAAATATTTTACTGATTTTTAACCAACTTATAGGCATTTAAAAGATATTAGGTTTTTATTTTTTTTTATTTATTATGGTTGAAAACAAAAAATTGGCTGGTACAATATATTTGACAATTTAATAGAAAATTCCAAATAAGTTGTTCTTACTGTCATTCAGGAATTTTTGAAATACATAGGCACAGCATTTTACTTAGATTTGATAAATCCATTATAAGGATATATCCTAGGAACGAGATGCATTCCATTCCCTATTATACAGCAGAGCGAGTCTCGTTTGGTTCTTTTTAATAAGATAAGTATTCTGTATTTGGTACCTACTATAAAAACATATTCTCATTTGTTACATGCAGTCATCTTTTTGAAATAGAAGTGAAAGCGTATGAAATGGAAACTATATAATATGTATTAATAAATTTGGGTAGAGTATTTTAAACTCAGTCTTTTTTTATACTGGAATTTAGTAATAAGGTTCAAAATGTGAATACCTTAGGAAACAAATCAATATGTTTTGTAGCATCATATGTTCTTAGAAATATATGTACCTGTCTGTACGAATGCCATTGAATGACGATTGGTGACCTTATTATACACATATAATTATAATTATTTAAGAATTATTACTTTCAGTAGTTAAAAAAAATATTTAAACACAAAATAAATTATCAAAGAAATTAATACTTCACCGTGTAGCTATTTTTTACTTAAAACCTATAGCAATTCGATTTTTGATTTTTGATTTTAAATTTATTGAATTTATTTATGGATACAGAAATTTAAATAAAATATGTGAGACTGACCGATCCGAATAAATTTTACGGGGAATTCAAATCTATTTTCAAAATTATTGTCATCTCACTGCGTCTGGGACTTTGGATAAAGAATACATATAAATTATTTTGTTGCACATGCAATAGACAACAATGGTTATTCGAGCTATCCAATCTTTTAAATAACCAATTGATAGAGGAATATTGTGTGAAACTTTTTGAAGATTCCAATCTAAAACTAGCTAGAATATCGTATTTAAATAAATATTTTAAATTTACTTTATTATAAAATAAATTGTATTCTCGTTTTACTCGGAACTAATAATATTTAGGGAAATATTTATAAAAATTTTATTATTTTTCTACGAGTTCATCAAATAAATATGTAGCTTATGTGTATTCATATAAATACCTATGTATTATTTTTATGTCTAAAAATTTAAAAATACAATACATATTCTAAATAGGTATTATTGTTATAAATGTACTTATTATTGATAAACTATTTTCCTACCTGTTGTATTATAAGGAAACGAAATTATATAGGTAATTTGAATATTTCATTACCTAAAAATATTACATTTTGGAACAAATCGTGTACCTTCTTTGCATTTTTGTCATAATATTTGTTTAAATTAAGTCTTTTTTTATTAGCCTAGTTATATATATATATATAAATATTGATACCTACTTCTTGTTAATTAATTTCAATAGAATGATTACGTAATGTGTAATAATAATTTATGGTAACGAATTTAAATGTATTATACAATTAGGTAATAAGCTCATCATATCATAAATTCAACTAGATTTCTTTTTCAATTACAGCTTTCAAAGAACTTATTGAAGTCGAGTCTATTATTATTATTGTTATTAACTTCGCTATAAAAAAAAATCCTGAATGATGTTTTTTTTACTCTTCAAACGGCTAAATATAACTATAGAAGTCATAAAAAGTGCAGCAGTGACTATTTTGATAACTACTGTCAGAACTATCTCATATTATAGATAATATATTATATTTTCCATTGCACAGGCTTAATATTGTATAAAGAACAATTTTTCTGCTGTTTATCTATTTCTGATTGAATATGAAATAAAAAATATAGTTTTTTTTTCTACTTCTATTTCTATATTATATTTAATAAATAATTTGCATCCCAGTCCCCAAGTTTCATAAAGTAAATTATAAATTAGTAATTTTAAAATTTTTTTAATATTTTTCCTAGAAAGTCTAGTATTATTTCCAAACATTCATATACATTTTTCTTGAAAGTCTATTAGAGGTTTTTTTATAGTTATTTAAAGAATACAGGTATGCATAATGTTGTAGAGTTTATAAAATGAAATCTAAGCGATGATTGTTACAACTTAAATGATGTATTACTTCCTCAGGTGTTACTCTGACTTCGTAATGAATATTGAGAGCAGCTAACCAATTAAGTTTTCTTTCTAATGTGGAATTTCTTAAGAAACTTTTGATTCTTTTAAGTGTGGAAAATGATCTCCCGCCTCACATGAAGTAATTGGAAGTGTGATAAGTATTTGCAATAGCTTATATATATTTGGGAATAAATCGCGATTGTATTCATTAAGTATTTGAATTACACCATTATATTATGTATTACTGTCAGTCAAATAACGATTCCATAAAATTGTTTCCGATTTAACTTGATCAAAATCGTTAGCATAAAACTCAACAAGTTAGGTATAAATACCAAAAACTTTATGAACTTTTAACTACAAAATAACACAAAAATTATAGTGATTATGACTTATTTCATAAAAATTTAATCTTTAGGCACTTATAAAAAAAATGTTTAACTTTTTTTTTATATATCATAAGTACAATTTATAATAAATTTGGTATTCAATTTTTAATATTTTGTGGACAGCCAAATTTTTTTATCGATATTTAAAAAAAAAAAAATACTTCAAAAACTTAACCATGTATAGAAAACACTAGGTATTATAAATATATAGTTTTTGAGTTAGAGCAAAATAAAAAGATGTATTTTGTGAAAAAGTGATTTTGTATAAAAATACCTGTTTTTCTGTAATTTTTTATGGTTTTTCTCGTTGCTTTTGAAAAGTATTGAAATTATTTAACTTTTGATTTGTCTAAGTACCAACTAGATTTACTTTCTTTTCAGATTAGTCAAAATGTGATGACAGACACAAAACTAAATAAAAAAAAAAAACACACAGCATTGTAAAATGAATACATTCTTTACTTCGTTGAATATCTGAAATTGTTACCGATTCTATGAAATTAAATTTCCTATAAACAGTGATACATTCTACAAGTTGGTAACTTAATTAACTCAATTTCCTTTCATAATATACCATGTATATATATATATATATATATATATATATATTCTCATTGTATTTATTTCAATAACAATTTAATGAGTGAATAAATAATTTAACAATAATTAAAAATTTCTCAAATATTCAATTATAATTGACAGTGGTACAATATTATGTGGCTAACGAGGTAGAAACTTCGAAACCAAAAAAATATCAAGGGTAGAGCTGATTTATCTTCATAATCTCCTAAATACATCACTCCACAGCTTGTTTACAGATGTATTACCAACTTTCGTTCAAAATAGTTTGTCGAGTACCAAAGTACATTATAGCTTGTACATTTAAACAAAAAATTTGCCTAACACAACATTGCAGGGTTAATACGCAATGAGAGCATTCAACTGAATTTTTATTTTAACCAAAGCCACGCTAGATTATAGCTTAGAATTTCTCCTATTTCACGTGACCATTAAAAATACGTATCAATCAATTATAAGAGAAATATATTATCATCAAATAGGGAAAATTATTTACATTATATAATATAATGTATCGGCACACCGAGTACACATACAGATTCGTGTATAATATGTTAGCCCATTATTTAACATGTATCTTTGCACAAACCATAGCCTACTGTTTTGTGGCTTCTACCACAAAACTGCATTATAAGTACAACATGAATTGCATTTACGCCTTGCATTAACTATTACAATTATCTCTCATAATTAATAATGTTAAGTCATCACGTTACAACTGAATATTATTATTTCCAATTTGTTGACAATATCTTATTTCGTCCGTAACATAATTGAATCAACAAATAAAAATAATATATATTATAATAAAATGGATTATTTTTTTGCTTTCAAATTAAATTTCTAATTTTTACTGTACAACATTTTATCGTTTGTAAGTTTACTTTCAACTTTAAAATAATTACACTATCAATTTATTTATAGTGGTATTCTTTATTTATTTAGTACAAGCTCTAAAAAAAATTTGTTTATAGTACATAAATTCACATTCAATTTGTAATTTTAAGTTGTAAATCAAACCTGAATTAGAAATGTAATTATATTGTTTCTTGAATGTATTTTCCCCAGTAAATTTTCGGTAATTAAATTAAGTTTATTGAAGTAATATGTAAAGATGTTATGCTAGAATAATATATTTATTAATTTCTTTGGTTAACAAAATCTTTGCCCGTAAATATCAAAAAATTTTTATCAAAAATCAATATTTTAGAACTACCCAAAAGTGTGTTATATTAATCATGAAATACCTAACTATAATATTTTAATAAGTATTCAGAAATAATTGATTACTGCAGCGTTGATGAGTATAATAATTAATAAGCAATAAGAAATAATGGTAAATAGATATTATGTCGTATGTGCATATGGTTGAACGAAGCACACACTTCGTTAAATCAGTATTTCATGAAATGGATGTCCACTATAGTCCAGTTCGCTAATTTAATCTTATAGTAAAATGCGTTCAATATAGGCTCGCAGTAATTTTAATTGCTATCCAATTCACGGAACAAAAACAATAACCATTATTTATATTCTATTATAATTATTTTGTGAAATGGACACCATATATTGTTTGTATTGTATAATTATATAGGCGCCACTATAGTCCACATATTAGTGGTGCTCAAATGATGTAGATAATGTTCATAGCTCTACTAACTCTTCATAACGCTAGTAATATAAAAATGATAATTTATAATAGGTACCTACTGATATATATATATATATAAGTCTATAGCAGCACACATCTATAACATTTCTCGATCCTAAAATATTACACGTAATATGCTTGGCGCGTGGATATTATAGAGTTGCGGATAAAGTTCGTATACATTACCCTGCAGTGGATAAACTAGTATCAAGTGTAAAACAGATTTTTTGTATCTCCTGCGTGAACTGTATTATTATTTAAAACAGTAACTCCTGGAATACCCCTTCCTCCTGATCCGATTTTAACTCGCTGGGGAATTTAGATTGAGGCCACGTCATATTATAACAAGTACAGCATTCCTGATGTGGTGGGACAGCTCAGTCCCGATGACACTGTACGCTTCTGCTGACGACGAAGTATCAATAAAAAAACGGCAAACACTTCTCAATCATCGTTTAATTCAATTAAATTTGATTTTTTTTTTCAATTCGAACTACTATAACGGATTTTATCGGTAAAAATTATGCAACTTCTTTAAACTCAAGGAGTCGAGTTATTAGAAACGATAGAAATTGGTAATTAAACAAACTGAAAAAAAAGAAGTACCTAGTAAAGTTGCCATTCAAAAGAAAAAAATAAGAAATTTATCGGAAAATACGGCGAAATACAGACTTTGATGAAAATTTCTATGATACTGACTGGAGATATATTCTCTCAGATAATCGCCGGTAATTTTCAGTTATCTAAAAACTTATCTTAAAAAAATATTAGTGGTTTAATGTAAAAAATTAACAGATATTGTGAAATATATTTATTTTGTATTTAACTTCGCAATTCCTAAAAATATTTTTAAACTATTTTCCAGTGCAATAAGATATCAAAATACCAATAAGTTTTTAACCATATTTTCGTATTATAAATTATTATTATTTTTGAATATTTAAAAATTGTTTGAGTATTTTACCATTTTTTTCGTGAATATTTTGCATTTTTAACTCCCATAACTACACCAAGCCCTTCTGGTGAGTTATGACCAAAATAGTTTTAAATTTAGTCCGTTTAATATTTTATAATTTAAAAATATAATATGTATCGTATTTCATCGTATTATTTAAGTTGGAACTTAAAAAACAAGGAGTGTTAAAATTAATCTCAGAGGTGTTAAAGGGCTTCTTGAACTCTCTAGATATGCCACTAAGCATAACGAGTTTCACAATTATTCGGATGCCTAAACCACAAAATACGATAAAACCATTAATATAATATATATTGCCTATAAAAGAAAAAAATAATGACACATTTTTCTCATTAGCAATTACCGTTTTCTATAAATAATTAATTTCCTTTTTGTGTGATTTTCGAACTTCCCACCGTAATAGTTATGCATTTTCTTTATTGAGGTTTTCATTAAAATGCAATCAGATGTTGAAAAGTTTTTTCATGTATGTGTAATATAAATTGCGAAAATCAAAAACCATTTAAATAATTATAGTATAATTAAACACGTAGGTATACATAACTACATGGGTTTTTAATATCTTCTCCACTAATATGGTACATCTTATTGCGAGTGATTATTTATCGTGCTAGCTATGATAAATGACTTACTCGTTTAACATATACATTGAATTAGTAATTAGTAATTACTTATAATGCTAAGTGTTATAAGTGCGCAAGGACGGATTGGGGCATAAATTTTGTCCGGGAAATATGTTCATATGCCGACTCTTTAAGAAAACAAAATCTTTTTCTAAAAAATATACGCAGGTATAATGTAGGTATCTCAAATAGTTAATTAATTATAATGAATTAACGGATTGGTATAAATTTAGTTTTTTTGTTAATGTTTTTGAGCTATTTGCTACCTACTTAATTATTGATGTTATCTGTGTCAATATTGAAAAATTGATCTTTTTTCTGTGGACATTAGCATGAATACATTAAGTTTGGATTCAGTTGATTCAGATAGTTTTCTTAACCTATTCTTGATAAAAATTTATAATAAATAATAATGGTGTATACGTAGATACAAATAAATTCGTAATTTATAAAATTAGCTTTTCCACAAAAACAATGACATCAGTGTTTTCAATACGATAAAAGATTATGTTCTAATCACGGTTAATATACACTCCATGCATTGTAATATATCGTGATTCACAAAATTTTAATGCTTCCGAAAACACAACTGAAAATCATAATTAAAATTCATGTAACCAAACGGTCCGCACACACGTCGTACGATCATGTTGGGGAAACAAACGAAAATTATAAAACACAAAACAAGTTGAAAAGTGTTTTCTGCGTAAATAATAAGATAACCACAGTGTAATAAAGTTAATAATTCGAACTTACTTATTTAAATAATAATAATAGATAATTACCAAAATCCTTATTTCAAAAAAAAAAAGAAGCCCACAAGGAAAATTCCTGGTTTTCCCCCGGCCCAATCGGAGCCTGATCGTGCGTTTACAAATATGTCATAATTTAAGTTTAAAACTTATAAACTATTTACATTATTATAAACGTTGAAGAAACGAGCATTTAATTTAAATGTGATCACTTACGTGAGAACAAATAAACTTCGAAGATAATCCTGCATATCGTCGGCCATGTTCACCGCACAAATACCAACTCCTTCAAACTGTACTTTTATGTAAATCTACAATACACGCACATGCAGAAATAGTTTATTCAACGTAATGCATATGAGCCTGTTTAAATGTTTTATCACTCACGCCCAAGTCCAAATATGCAGTATAAACAGGATATGGCAAAACTATGCAAAATGCCACAATCCAACAACCAAACGTACAGGCTAATGGCGGCAGTCTAGTTTTATTCGGGTGTTTGAGATGTTTATAGCGGTCGATAGCCATTAAAAGAAAGGTCAGCATTGTCACGTGAGTTGGAACATCCTATAAGTAAAACAAACAAACAATATTATTCAAAATAAGTTATACTATTCATTTTTTTTAATTTGTACGTACAATTTTGATATATTGTTCAGGGCATAGTATACTACCCTTATGGCCTAGGTGTAATACTCACTCGTACATAATAAATAAAACGGATTTTCTGTCTTAAATATTTGATGCTCGTCATTCAAAATTTTTGTAGTTAAATAATGTACAATGCAGTCTTATAAAAATATATACTTCAAGTCATTACCATATTATCATTGTAATAATTCAATTGATTTTTAAATTACCCACATAGGAACTTATTCACACATACACATTTAGGAACACGTACATACACCCACATCTATTCATGTATGTATTCCTTTATCAAATTGTCATTAAAGTTCAACAATTAACAACCTTAATGTCACGCAAAAATGCTTCGAATGTATTTATAGGATTGGTGGAACACTACCACACTTCTTTTAATTGCCTTTCTAAAAGGTTCGTAGCGGTTGTCGATCTTATCCCGCTAAGCTCCCACCATAAAGTTTCGATACTTTGAGTTTGGGCATCGGTGTTGGAAATTGGAATGGATACAATTTTCACTACGATCTACCGAATGATGATCACAATTGTGATTTTATTGGATTATATGCCCTCCGCTGGTCAGATTAAATATTAGAACCTAGATGTATTTCGTTCAGCATTTTAGCCTAGAGCGATAAAGGTTTCTCGATTTCTAAAATCTTCGTATCGAAATATTGTTGTTTGAGTTATACAATAACTACGGATAAGATAAATAACAAAAGTTTGAAATGCCACAGGAGAAATGTAACATTTTTAATAGAAGTATCATCTTAGACGTGTACGGAAGTAAGACAGAATGTGAATCGATATTTAATACGGCGTATCTTACCTAAAAATGTTGATCATGTCTTAATTACATTGTATTATAGAATTATATATATTATAACCACCTCATTTATTGAATAATAAATAACAATAGGTACTATGGTATTTAAAATTATAATACTCTAAGAGCATAATCTATTCCTAATAGTATACATTATCGCTAATTAACAAATTATAATTGAGACCATTAACTAGAATACTGAGTGGTAAATAATATTTATTTTTCTCTAGTTAAACATTTGGATGAATATAATAATCTTTTAAAATTGTTGATTACAAGTATAATATTATTATTTATTTTCCAGAACATTTTATGTCCGATAGTAAAACTGTAAAATACACAACTTATTCAATTTTACACATGTCTGATTTCATAAAATATATATATATTTTTTTTTATATCCTGATTACAGGTTTATGGTTCTGTAGTGATTTGTTTTTTTTTTTTTCAATTAAGTTGATTAGTAGACCCAAAATAATATTCCCGGATATATGTACCTAAATAGTTGTGGTGTTATTTCTATAATCAAATAATTATATTATAATTATATAATAAATCTTATCAAATAAGAAACAATGAAGAATTTGATTATCTCTCTAAGGAATCTATCAGTTGGGTGGAACACGTATTGAGATCAGAGGGAATAATTGGATTAAAACTAAATGGAAACCTGATACTATAGAGACCAAGAGGACCCTAGACAAAAATAGATGGATAGAGCACAAAAAGATTTGAAACTTTTGAACGTAAGGAATACAGAAGAATGTGTAAATGATAGAGAGGGTGTACTGACTGGAGACAATATGTTATTATGGTGATGGGCCTAAACGGTATATAAAAGCCCAGAAGAAGAAGGAGAAGAAGAAGAAAAATAAGAAAAATAAGAAGAAGAAGAAGTTGTTTAGAAATTGAGGAATAGTGACACTAATTAATGTAAATTTGTAATTTTGAGAGATCTTTAACTATCCAGGACATGGTCATGTATAATTACATGATTATAATTATGAGAGTATAATTATTTCTCGAACTTTTCTTATCAGTTTATATTTTTTTCTATAATAGACATAGATTTGGATCGAAGAAGAAGGAGAAGAAAAAGTATAAAATATATAGGAGAAGATATAATTGAAAGACTATCCAAGAACCTATTTGTATAGTACAACACTGAAAGTTAGTAAAATTTGGAGCCATACACAAGAGATAGTTGCATATTATTAATATTATGTTATTATATAGGTCTGACAGTTAATAATATTGGAAAGCAAATATATCCAATGTGTATGGAGATAATATGGGTCATTCATATAAATGACATTATTATGATTAACATTTTTTTCTTTTGTGATTTGATACTTCCTTTTTCCAAACATTTTAACTTAACAATGAGTTCCTGATAAACGAAGGATAAATTATATGACTCAACTATACTTGTTTGATTTATATAAATTTTAATATATGGTTGACAAAACGTAGGTAAGTACCAATATAATTTATCTATTCTGCTTCTTAATCGTCAATCAACTGTTAGGTACTTTTTAACGATCGTTATACATGATCGATATACAGGTATATCAAGCGTAGGTAATACGTAAAAATCTACCACTGCATATGGATTTTCACGAATATCTTATCATAATTAATATGCAGCTAATTTATGAAATATACTAGTATTTATAATTTTTTATTTCCGAAGTGAAAAATATTAAATTAAATAAAAATCATCGAAAGAAAATACAACAATTAGGAAAACTAAAAAGTATACATAAATTACAGAATGTAAAAGAATTCAATTGTTTATAGTAGTTAAAATGTTTAAAATGTATATTATATGGAGTTTAAAACACAAAATGATTTAGAAAAGTTGGTGTTTTCCAGGTATTTCAAATGTTCAATACCCTGAATCAAGCTTCAAGGCTACTTTGTTATTTTCTTTTTCTTATTTATAGGTACAAGCCAAATTAATTTATTTTATTTCTAGGAAATAAATTGTAAATAATACAATTAACCGGTCTTTTGTGTAAAACAAAAAAAAAAAAAATAAATATTTTAGTCAGATTTAACGTGCATTTTATCAGATTAATAAATTTACTATTTTTACTTGCGATTAATCGTCAGTTGAATATGGCACTATCTAGTACTAAATAATTGTAAATATAGATATATACATATCAAAGAAATGCATGAATAAATATTATCTCAGTATTAGATTAATCAATGTTTAATTTAATATAAAACAAAAACGGCTGTATAATTTGCATTCAAACTTATGAATAAATTAACAATATACTATACTTGACTACTTAGAACAAGTACTAAATCGTGAGATATTGGAATCGACAAATGTGGAGAGATGACCAGGATCTTATTGTAGGAACAGAATTTAATTCGTTAGAATACACTTATTGTCACATTTTGTCCTCGTAAACAACACAATACGATTTGACAAAAAGAAATTTGAATGTGAGTTTAATATAACAGAAAGTTTATTACAGGTTACTACTATAAAATATTTTTGGTTCACTGAAAGTAAAAAAATTACATTTATTCGGTTAAAGTAATTTATAAATAAATAAAAATACAGTCTTGTGTATTGTAGTTTTGAATAGTACAAACGAGATAAAATCATTTTGAAAAGTTGTACTTCCTGCCGAACAATATTCTTACGTACAGGCATTGAAGATGTATGGTAATATTATTATGATTATGCTTACTGACTTAATACCTAGTGATAACATTTTTGAAAACGTCACTGTCTTTAAAATCTTTAAAAATCAATAAAATCAAACGTAAATGAAAAAAAGAGCATTTCTCCTCATCGGCTTGGAATAATGTACGACACGATAATCACGTGTAAAGAAAGTAAAACTTTATAACTTTCAAAATAAATATTTTGCAATGTGGAATATGCATTTGAATTTTTGAATGTTTACAATCTTTATGGCGGTAGATAATAACGCTGTTAAATGCCAACCATGGCACAGTTTTGTATATTATGGTTAACATTTTTAGGATATAATTTTGGTTAACGAATTTTTTTTGGCAACAGTTTTGTTGAAAAAATATTAGCTAAACAACATAAAGTTATTTGTGTGTATGTTATTTATATGTAAAACTGATTATCATGTAAGATCTTAACATTTAATATTGTATATTTGTATATCATTCTTAAAATAAATTGTTATCTTCGAAGCTGCTGGAATTTTGATTGTTGAAATCTATTAATTTTTGAAGAAAATTTCGTTTTTTAATTCAATGAGTAACAATTGTTTGTTATAATGTAATTATTGCTTATCATTAGGCCATCATAAAAGTTATAGTATTTTTGGAATTTTCATTAGTACAACTGCGATGGAAAAGTATTTTATTCAAATTATAGGACTTATTAATAGTACTTATAAATACAAAATAAGATTAAAAACAACAAGTTATGAAACGACTTTAAAAACGTAGATGAATTTGCTACCATATACCCTCATAAATTTTCGTCTTTGTTATCAGAAAATTCGAATAATCGAAATCAATCGTTTTTTTCATTATGTATACAGATCGATTTTAAAAAACCACGAAGGCTTAGTTGTGCCAATGAAATATGGGTATAAAATCGGCTTACGTGAAAGGTGTGAAAGGCTCAGCAAGCGAAACTGATAATATGTTCGTGTTTTGGAGCATTCTGCCTATAGTCCTCGCTGTTATAATGCCAAATGTCTTAATAAGTATATCGCATTATCATGTACCGTAAAACTGAAGTTTTTCGCTCGTTGTTTATCAATTTTACCCAATACAGTCGGTCGGTATATAAAATGATAATAATAATATATATATATATACTATTTCGGCTATTCCCGGAAGTTTTTATGAAGCGTATATATGCAGCGTGTCATGTGTCGATGATGTCACGCCACGACTCGACATAGGTACCGACTGACAATATTATAACAGCGATAAACTGTACCATGAATCATTATAGTACCATACATATACGACGACGAAAAAGATGAAATAATTTTCATTTAGAATCATGTTTTAGAATAAAAAAAAATTATGCAAATTAAATGGGTTCACTACAAGGAATAATGTAACACTGTAACATGTGTTCGGAAACGGTGAGCGGTGATTACTCGGACGTAATTTTCTCGGCCTGCGGACACAATAAATTATAGAATTTATGACAACATAGTGATGCATTTTCACAAGGGAAAAGAATTATTATCATCCTTAGTCATATTATAATATATAATATACATGGTTGATAATTATCGAATTCACACATACATTTATAATTATGCACGACTGCACGATATAAACGTTCAATATTTATCGAGGAACGTTTCAAATGTAATTGTATAACATGTACACGGATTACGAGGTACAATTGATTTAATTAACACCATTAGTTAGATAATTTATATGTTAGCCTCTAGATATTAATTACAACAATTATTTTATCTGAATGAAATTTAAAAAAAAAAATATAATGAAAACAAATTAATTTTCAGTTTTACAACAATGAAACGTTTACACGTACGTGAGTTGTAAAAGATAATTAGTATTTACTAAAATTACTATTTAGAGTTTTCTAGTATTACTATATTAGTTTTCTTAAATTGACGTAACTTCAAAATTATTCAATTGTTGATATATTATCCAAATTATCTGACTTAAAACTGACTCCTTAATAAATTTTAATGATCGTACTAAATTTGGATATTTGTGAATAAACATCGTTTTTATTTTAACTTTTCATAGCTTTATTTTTGAAAAATTTAATACTTAGATATTAGGATTTAATATGGAACAGTTAAATATAATTATAAAAAATTCATTTTTTTTTTTTTTAATTAAAGGCAAATATGAATATAAATGAGTTTTTCACGAGTTAACATTTTTTATTTTAATGAAATGGTACTTATTTGTTAATTTCTTTTCTCATTATGGTAATATAATTTGATTAGAACAATTGCTGTAGAATATAAATGCCCAGTTACATTACACGTATACACGGTTTTAAAATGCTTACGAGTATATTGATATTAATCTGGATTTTTTTTTGCCGCTAATACAGTTATAACATTTAGTAAACTGCTTATACTTAATCATGATTTTTGCAATAGTTGGTTTGTACTTTGCAGAGATGCATTTTCAATGAGCCATAGAGTATTATAATGAGTCTGTTTACTGTTTAGGTTCACTGTTTATTGTATCTGTTTTTGATTGGTTCATGTTTTTACTGTAGGGTTAAAATAGGAATAAATTTAAAAAATACAATGGAAAGCCCTAATGTTAGCAGTTTCTTCGTTATTTGGAAATCAACTACGGAGAACTTCTGTAATAAAGTGTTGATCCTGGCAGCTGTATACAAAATCACACGTAAGCCATCACAAGACGACAGACGTGACAGAATCAAAGTGTTCACTATAGAACTGCAGAGTTGGAAAATAATAGTATGTAACATTATGTATCTATGTAATTATTATGATACTAGAAAAATAATACTGTAACAATATTTAGGTAATTATTATTAATGATAGTTATCGCGAACCAACCGTTATGTTATGGGTTTCTTTGTTGACACGGTTTTACCTGAAGTTTTCGATAAAAAGCTGAAAACCACCAATGATATATGTCTGAAACATAATATATACACACAATAGTACACACGCATACGCACCACACATACATAGTGAAAGTCGACAAAAGTCGATTCTGCAACAATGGCTCCAAGCAAAATGCTGAACAAAGGTCGACTATTTTGCTTTGACATGTATTGTTTTAGGTATACACAATAAAATACATTGTTTGGATTATAGTTGAAATTATAAACGATTTAATAGGAAATAATTCAGATTTATAAACAATAATATAATTGTAGCTAGATCGTTTATCCGTCATAGTTCTTAATTGGATACATTTACTGTATCAACAAGCTTATATATCTTATGAAATACTTCGTAAACATATTATGTATGGATATGCAAAAGAAAACAAACATTCGTATCCATGAAATTTAATATCACACGTACTTACACTACGTATATATTTTAATTAAATGTGTAAGCTATATAGATGTTTGTTTGTCAAAAAGTAAGTAAATCAAATAATATCATAAATTCTTCGAACAAAGTACGTATTCAAAACACATCATGGAAAACCAACTATATTATATAATGTACTTAAAATTATGTAAAATAGGATATATAATATACTGCATATTCAATTTGATAAGCCACCGACTCGATTGTATTTCTCGTGAAACAACATTTTCTTTTGACTATCGTAACTTTTGTTTGAAAGGGTTTAGAACACTTTAATCAACATTTACGTCCATCGATTTGATAATTTTAACGATTCAACTCGTTAACTGTTCAAACAAGAGGTACTCGTTTTATGTATACTTCAATAATATGTCACGTCATGTTAAATTATAAATTGGACGTAGTGTAAAAATGTAAAATGATCTGTCAGTGGAATATAAAACATGTTGTAAAACAAATATATTTGAAATATAAAATAAAACGATTATTTTAAATATTGAATGGGCACCATTTTTGTTTGCAATGTTTATAAAATAAATAACAAATGAAATGAACTACTCATAACTTAACGTCAATTTAAATGAATAAAAAAAAAAAAGAAATATATTTATATTACTATTTATTTTTATTTCTACCCAATTAATATATTTCCATACCGTAGCGTAATTTTACATTACATAGCTTAGTTTCTACTCTAAATTGACTACCATTATAAATATATTATCGTATATTATAACTGTAAAATAACCATATTTATATTCCTGGTTATTCATATTATAAATTTGAAAAAAAATCATACAATGAATGTAAAAATAAGTATGAATTATTATAGTAGTTTATTTGATTATAATTTTCAAATAATTAAATCAAAATATTATTAATTAAACTTGGTTCTATAAAACTGAAAACATAAATGGACCATGTAAACGTTACAATTATTGTTAGAACAATAGATACTAATTATTTTTATACACAAATAAAATAAAGCTAGTAACTTAAAATTAAGAAGTTTAAACTTTTAAAATTATTGTAGGTGACGTTTATTGTAATCTATTGTTTAAATGTGTATGAACAAAAAGTATTTACTATTAACTTGTACTATATTTGCATATTATACTATAAATAATATTATTAACATTTATTTTATGTCAACATAATAAATATTATTATGGTATTTAATTCTAACACATTATTTTGAAAACATTTAAATGTGATGCGTGACCGATTTTCATTAAAAATCAAAATAAGCTATTTTTTTTAAATACGATTTTTAAAACGATTTTGTGCATTAATTATTAACAACTAAAAATGATCTTTAAAAATTAGGATATTTACTTTAATAATTTATTCACGACCTTGAAGAACAAATATTTTCATTTATTTATTTATTTATTTTTTTGTATTAAAATAAAACATTTACTATCTGTAACATACATACAAAAAGAAAATCGGATATTATATGAAAAAAAAATTTAATTAAGCTTATATTTTCGTAGCATTTTTTTTTTTTTTTTGCAATGAAAATAAAATTATTTTGGTTTTTAATTTTAGATTTGTTTTTACTTGTTTTATTTAGAGATTGTTCTATTATTATCATTGTTTGTTTGCATTTGTATTCGTATCATGTAAACAAATTCCTGTGCAAATAGCAAAATGAACGTTTAATCATCATAATTTAAAATTAACATTGGTTAAAAATTTAAAAAATATTTTTCAAATATTATTAAACTATTTCCATATATATTGAGATTATTTAAAATAAGACTCTAAATCATTTATGTTTTTTAAATTATTAAAATTGTTAAATTATTTCAATTTTTAAATTGTATTTGTTTTCTTAAACATGCAAACATATATATATATATATATATATATATATATATATAGGTTTTAATTAAATTCTAGTTAATAACTAATTAGTTGAACATATTTTCTAATAACTAATTATATTCTATAAAATATTTTTTATTATTTGAACGTATAAAATACATTTTTCGAAACTGACCACAAAACGATTACCCGATTAAAAGTACTAAATCCTTATGGGGTATATACATCGAAAATTTGTCAAGTACACA
This sequence comes from Chaitophorus viminalis, assembly GCA_025469195.1. Taxonomy (NCBI): domain Eukaryota; kingdom Metazoa; phylum Arthropoda; class Insecta; order Hemiptera; family Aphididae; genus Chaitophorus; species Chaitophorus viminalis. The sequence continues at coordinate 125,303 of JAIPRK010000188.1, forward strand.
AGCCGAGTTTACTTAATCAGATTTATTAAATTTCCAGTCTTATGTATATCATCGAGATAAATTACTGCTTGACATTAATCAAAAATATGAACAAATAATACTGATTTAAATAATAGTATGTTATATATATTTAAGAAATATTGTTGCATAAGCTGGACAGTTACGCAAAAATTATACAATAAAATATTACACTCTTATATAATATATTTGTATGCTAAATTATACTAGGTTATGTAAAAAAATATATACATATATGTCATTTTATCTTCAGAAAAATCCTGATTTGTGCAAAATACGCAGTCCTAATATAATACTAAAATGTATAATATTATGTAGCAGGAAAATGTGATATTCATCTGATTTTAACGATTCCTAATGTCGTGTGTCATGCCATTACGTAAAAATAAAATCTTGTCATTACGTAGTTATTATAATCAAATAAGAGGTAAAAAAACCTATACTCGCGGACGAAAATGTTACCATTGTCGACACGACGCGTCCAAGATGTATGGCTGACATATTCCACGAGTAAAGAAATTTTGGTTTCTCCAATTTGTCATGACGCGTGTTGAGAGTTTCTCCATTTGCACGTCTTTAAAAGACCGGGCTGCTCAACTTCACCACGGTGTAGTATAGTCTATACTATAATAATATAATACCTATTCATTTATTATAGCACCGGGGCCTTTTTTTCTTCTAGACATTTGAACACGATCGAAGATAACCCTGTTAAGTGTGCAATTTATTTTACTGTGAACTACGATGTCATAATAATACATCATGATGCTTTACATATTACTGTAATATAATGTACATGAAAAAATAGATTCCATTACTCCGTTCAGAATCTAATAACGCGTTAAGAATTCGAGAGGCATAATTAAATAATAACGAAAAAAAAAAAAGAAGAAAAAACGTTTTTCTGGGACTGTTAATGTATATAATACCAATTGTTTGAGCTCGAACAATGAAAATACTATGATAAGTGGTGTTTATAGTTGTTATTTTATTATGATAGTTTTACATAAAATTGCTGCTAAAGTATTATGTGCACAGAAATTAAGCGCCTATAAACCATTTTTGGATTTGTTAAAGTTTGAGACAAGTTATTTCACATGAATAATAATAATTTGCACGTACATTGTATAATATACGCTTAATACCACAATTAATGTTATAATATTGTTATATAAATATAATAATATATTCATGTATTCGCAGTGTACGAGAATCTAATAATTTATAATACTTGGTTGTTTGATTCATTAATATAGTTAACAAATATTATTACCGCGTATAATGAGAGTTATTGAATTTTTTTTTTTTTTAAACCATTTATTTTATTTATAATTTTCTGTATAGTGAAAACATAGTTTTACAGGAAATTATGTACTTGTGATTTTTTAATCTCAAAGTATCTTAATTGGGTATAAGTGTTTTAGGAAAATTGAGTTCTGATAATTATTACTTATTTAAAATAATAAATAACAATATACAAATTAAAAAATAATCATATTTAATTTTACATCAATAACTATGTTATTTTAGACTTTTAAAGAGAATCCATATTAAGTCCATTGAATCGATTAATTTAAATTACAAAGTACAAAAATAAATTGTTAAAGGTAAGCAAATACAATAATATAATATTATCCTATGATTTAAATTACGTATATAGAGGACATTTATAGTAGTTTTATTTACATATATTTCAATCACTGTCTTGTTTATTTGGTGTCATGATCAATTATTATTCATATATCCTTCCTATATTGGAACGACTATAGACAACAAACATTCAAAATGTTTGAAAATGGATTCTAAAAACTTTTCTAACTTTACTTGTATATACGATATAAAAATGAGCATAAAAATAATATTATTTTATACATACTAGACACATTAGTATTCATTTTGTTCATTTTGCGAATATAAATTAAATTCTAATAATAATGTTGTGAAATCAAGTATCATTCATTTATATTCATATTCAATTCCACAAATCTATAGTGCTGTTCAGATTCTGTAAGATACATGGTAAAGGTTGTTAAATAATGTTGTATTTTAGTTCTTTACCAACAAAATAATGATTCACAAACTCTGCTTAATGAAGGTAGATAATTTATTATAAAACTTTTTTTTGTTCGGTTATTATGTTAATTTCAATAAATACATTTAAAAAAGAAAAAATTTGATTTATTCACAACACGTTTTTAGTATGATTTAATTTCGTAGACAAACCATAATATAATATAATTTATCCATTAGGTTTTTTATCACGTTTTGTACTATATGGCCAGTGGCACTGAACTACTTTTTAGCAGGTGGTGCAGACACAAATTTTAACCATCCATCCACCCACCCCTTCCTTGACACCTTCAAAAATATTACTACCATTTAGGTTCAATATCAAGATTTTATGCTATTCAGTTAAATCGGTATTCTATAGCCATTATTGCAGGATCAAGCGCACCAAAATAAGTATCAATTTTAAATTTGAACTTATAAAATAATTTGATTCCTTGAATCATGTATTTCGTCAAATACATTTTCAATTTATTACAAATTATTTCAATGTATTTTCAATACAATTTTAGGTGGTGCAAATGCTCTTGAGTAAGAATTCGACGCCATTGTATATAGCATTTACTATTGATTGACTCAAACTTATGCTCTTACATAAACAATAACTATGGACTTTTCGATAGTCATCAACGTAAAGCCGATCCTTCTACTTGTATGATAACACTACTGACGCATCAGAATGGTTCCGGTGTCGCAGTATACTAGGATATTCATATCCCCAGCATGATTTTCCTAGGATATTATTATTACCCGGGGGTAAAGGGGTAAGATTTGGCTGTTACACCGGGTTCGCTTGTCAACATTATCGGCGAACACTCGGGCTCTTTAGCTGATTTCGAAGGGCAAATAAATCCAACAGATGCACTTTTTGCTTAGTTTTTTTACTTCTTATTACGTGTAATATTGGCGAAATCTGTTAAAACCAAATCAGCCTTTGACGGGAGTACACAGGTATACTTATATAGTCACTTTTAAGCAGCGTGATGAATAGAATAACGCAATGCATGTGGATTCACGTGAACGGTAGTGTTGTCGCTGAAGGTGAATAACTTGTCGGAATGATTTATACTCCAAGACCCCAACCAATGCAAAACCTAATTTGGTCCCGGGCGAAATATTACGACAGTTCATGGAAAATGTCGAGAACGAAAAATGTATTATCAAAATACTATGTACAACGATAAACTCGCAACAAAAACGGCTATAGGATAATTCATTAGTTCAATTAGAATTAATTTCGTTTACAGCACAACGTAATACGCATGCAATAAATAATTCCTGTAGTATGATAATAGGATTAATGATCTCGGCGGATTATCAACAACGGAATACCTACACGGTCCACATCGGAATGCATACGCGATTGCTTCGCTGCAGCCTACTAGGTACAAATGATACGATATTTCCCGGTCGTATATTTAAAACGGTTTTGATCCCTTTTAGACATTGATAATAATATACTACGCGATTCTGTACATTGGCACTATCGCTGTTCCGGAGTATAAACGAATATGATATATTATTTTCAACGTGTACGCATAAACCGTTTAGGTACCTACTTCAAAAATCCATTGCATGCGAATGTATTACGCCATCTCCTTTCAATCACATATGGGTAATTTTATTATAGTAGGCCAAATTACACGGCATACTATAAGTACATATTTTAAATTGAACAAATTTTTGTTTTGGCAAATATTTTTCATTGGATAGCACAATGTTATATAACATTACTTCTATTATTGTTGTTGTGGTTTTTTTTTTTTTTTTATAAGTCATCGATTCAAAAGAGGTAAAACGGGATAACGCCATCATGACGTGTTTGAAATATTTAAAATTATTAATGGAAAAATCATCTAGTTTCTGAATAATGCATGAGACACGTAGCTTATTTATTGAAAACGTTATAAATTTTTGTATTACCTACCTACGCAGATTGTTTTTATTATAATTTATTTAACTTATTTTTTTATATAATTTCTCTACTCTTTTGCTCGATCATACATAAAAAGTACCTGATATCAAAATGAAAATTATTTATATTATAATACATAATATTTCGACTGCATAGGTCATTGGCCGCGATTATATGTTACACCAACGTATACACATAATTATAGTAATTATATGTAAGTAAAAACATTGTTTATACAAACAAAATTTAATAAATACGTGTAAATAAATTTGGCAAATGAATGATTTATTTAGATAGATCTGTGAACTTTTGTGTCCTTAATATTTATAGATTGTAGTCATTGTAGATTTTTATTGGTTCGTTGTTGAGATATTCGGTTAGGTTTTGCTCTTTTTTCGTTGAATTAAAATAATTAATTGTGCGTGGTTTACAGTTCTTTTTTCGGACTAAATTATAATTAATATTTTATGCTTAAATCTAAAACCCGTTAACTTTATAAATATATTAGAATATTACGATAATCTGTTTACTTAATATGTTTTGAGATAAAAATAAAATACTATAAAAAAGTAAAATTCAGAAAAATGTATAGGAAATAGGTACCTATATTTATATATATGTTTATAAATATAAGGATGAATTGGAGTTTCAGAAGTAGTATCCTGCACTCTGAAGTGTTGTATTATGGTCGATATCAACTAACGGGAACGGACTATACGTAATTCGAATTGGTTAGCGTCAAAATTGATTATTAATTAAATATTTATTTAGCCAGTATAAGTGCGTGTGTTGTGGAAGGTATATAAACTGAAATTAGTTTGATGTCGGGAGCTTATAGTGGACACAAATAAAATACAGGGGTTATATTAGTTACGACGATAATTGATCATTAGGGTTTGAACTTATAAAAGCCTTGTAAATTGTAAGTATAACCCTTAAAAAATGGAAATACGATTTCTTGTAAATATTTTGTGATGTTTTCATCATGTTTTTGCATTTCAAGTATTAATTTGTTTTAAACAGTTTTTTGTTTCTTTTTGTACTTATCAAAGATATTTTAAGGCTTAGATCCAAAGAGGAACAATTAATCTTGGTACTTCTTGAAACTAAGTAATTCCGGTTTCCATTTTTTTATTTTATAATTATTAGTGTTTATTATTTTTATTTATTTTTTTAATAAAGTAAAAAAAAAAGTCTGTGCTTTATTTCACGTAAATGTAATCAGAAATCGAAATATTGCGATTTTTTTTTCTTTTTTACGTAATAGTAATACTGCTATTAATTATATATTAGCTAATTATATTTAAATACGTTATATATTAATTGTACTATGAATAATAACATTTGTAGGATACCCACAGAAATTATTATGTGTCTAAAATTTAATTCACAATAGATGTTTTTATTATTTTAACTATAATTTACCAAAAATCAATGAAGTTATTAAAAAACAATTTTATGCCGTATTAATCCTTAAGATACTGAGATATATTTTACACGCCAAAAAAATGATTAAATATTAAAAATTCAAATTTTACACTATTAAATGCATTTTTAAAATAATATTCAATATTATTTCTTATACCAAATATCACTGTTTAAATTTCATTATGTTTTAATTGTTTAATCGTTATACTAAAAGTTCTAAAAAAAAAAAAAAAAAAAATGATAAAAAAATAGGCATAATGAGGACATTGTGTGAAAAAAACTAAATATTGGCACTTGCTTCGCTTTACTTCCATTATGGCTCAAGCCATAACATTGTATATTATTTGATACTTGAGAGCACAATTTTAAATCATGGCATTCGAGAATCGATTTTTAGCGACAGTCTGTTGAACTGATGTGTTTATATGACTTACTAAAAAACAATATTTACAAAAAGTATTTTTTTTTTTTTAAAAAATATCATTGTTTCCAAATAATACCATTGTGAAATATAATGGAAATAATTTTTCTGGAACCATGTGCTACCTATATACTATATCTGCCACGTGTTGCCTTTGCCTATCATATTTATTATATTATCATAATATTATATTGTTCAAATTAAATAATATTTACTTGATAAACAACATACAAGTTTAGCACCAAAATAAAAAATAAATGAAAATCGGATGGTCTCATACACGTCAACCGTCCGAATACGTAGAAGGCCATAAACCATAGTTATATTTTAATGATAAAGAGTTTTATTCATTTTTGTTAGTTTTATGTAATTTTTGGAAACCACAAAACAATAAAATTGCAAAACTGATCTCTCTACGGTCTAGATTCTAGATAACCATCAACTTGTATCTCCTATCTATGACAGTATATGGAACTTTTAGTTTTTACGAACCATATAAAAAAAAAAAGAATAATAATAATACTTCTTCACATGATTCACATTATTGTAAAACTAATATCTAGATCCATTAAACGTTTTATTTATTTGAAATAAAAATGCTGGAATCGTCTAAGTTCAGCTTTGTTTTTAAAGCAATAATAAATCCGGAATTAATAAAAAATCCGTTGAATTTGAAATAACAAAATTGTGTGATGATTAAATAATAACCTTATTTATTCTACAATATTTATACATTCTTTAAAATGCATATTAAATAAAGCGGAAGCAATGGCAACGTTTAATTCATTTTAATAAGAAATAATAGACATAAAAGAGTTTTTACTTGAACGAGTTGAACGCAAGCAAAGCATTTGTCTTGGGTATTAAAATTCTTAGGGGACTAAATGTGTCAGCGTACATTATGCACTGTGTAAAGATGATTAATGCGTTAACCATCCTGTTCAATGTGCAGAGACTTATGTAGGTAATGAATAAAAAAAATATAAATAAATATTTGAGATCATTATCTAACATAATTCATATCTTAAGAAATAAACAAAATAACAACGGAATCTATTTAAAATTTAATGATTGATTCTCCAAATTGAATACCCTATATATCTACATATTGTAAAGATAAGATATTTCAGTTTTCTGTTATATTTAACTATTGCGTTACAATTGAAAATAAAGTCGAATCAATTTTTAATAAACTATGTGGCTTAAATATATTTGTTAAAAATAAATAGTAGATTTTTAAGCACTATGGCTCTTCTCATTAGCATAATATTAAAATTATCTCTGAAATAATAAGTACATATTTTAAAAATATCTTTATTCAGACAGTGGTCTACTGAATAAAACTGCAGTTATATTTATATTTTGTTGTATATTTTATTCCAAATGTTTTCGTAAATTTGTATATCTTGGGTTACCCAATGATGCAATATTTTTCTCTTAATCGCTTTATTGTTCATAAATTTTAATAATCTAGAATTTAGATTGTCATGTTATTATTTTGGAATAACTTTTGTTTCATTATAATAATTATATTTTAATTCTTTCATTTTTTGAATTTTAACAATTTATTGTTCATTAACAATATGTTATGGTAGATAGTTGTATCTTGAAAATGTTTGATGTTTACAAATTCAGATCTGTTGGACGTTTTAACTATTGTATTTTTCAAAACTTAGTATAAATTTTAAATTACCTTTTAAAAAAAAAAAAAGATTAATTATGTATGATAGGTATTTAATGACGTTCAAAAATTGTATTTTACAGTTTAAATTTGTTTTATGATAAGAAAAGGTTTCCTTACTTTTATCATTGATTAAGTTTTTAATTGTTAGAGTTGTTTTCTTACGGACATATTAATATTTATATTTAAATTATATCAATGCAGTGATATAATTTTATACGTTTTTCAATTCAAAAATTCTAAAAGTATATTATGTGTGGTAGGTAAGTCCATAAAATATATAAAATGTAAAGCATGGGAATCATTTTGATCTGTATATAAAATATATAATATATACATATTTGAATATTTCACATATAAATATATATATATATATATAGGTAAATCTATAAGTAAATGTAATAAAAATTTAAATCGGAGATATTATTCCTTTTCCAAGTGATTGTTATGGTAGAATAATTCTCGATAGTCCAAGGTAGAAAATTGTAAGTAGAAGAAAAAAATTGATAAGAAGTAATATTTTTCAAGCGTCATTCGTTTAATATTATAAATGGTCAATGGTGATTATATGTAAATGATATTGTTGAAATGAACACATGCGTTAATTTACTTAAACCAAAAAAATACGCGCAGCTCAAGTTTATTTTACAGTTATGGTATATTATGCGATTAAAATAATAATATAAAATGTGATTTGATTTCCCTTTACGGCCTTCGTAAACCTTTGCAATAATGGCTCATTCCTAGTTTTGATATTTTAATAGATTCCATAAATTTCACACTATTATCATCCTACTTTCATATAATGTTCTTAGATTAAATATTTTCACATCCATATAATGTGTACGTGTACTAGTACAAATTTGAGCGCCGAGTCAACAGTGTTCATAAATCGATATTTGCTGATACTTTGCAAACTTCAATATTGTAAATTGTATATCGTTTTGAGTGCATGTTTGCCGAACAATAAGTATACACACAGGACTCTATATCGGATTCGAATTGTTATAACATTATGTGTTAGTAGTACACAACGTTATTTAATCATTACCCTAACTGAAATATTAAACTCGTAAAACGATAAAGCCGAGTGCGAGGAGGAAACCGCAATGATCTGCCTCTCGAACAACAGACGATTGCGCTCCAATAAGTGTATTACTATATTATGTATAGTTTATAATTTATATACAATATAGGTATTATCGCGGAGCGTGTTGCAGTTACTAATATGTACGTAAATAATATGTTATTGAATGGCAGTGTGTGCAACGTGAATAGAAAGATTTTCAAAACTGCCGCCAAGGTTCGAATAAGACACATCGCAAAATTGAATAAAAGCGCGTGATCGATGTATATATTGTATATCTTTGTATATATTTATACCGAGCAGTTGATGTAATAATATGTAGCGTTACTAAGACTGTAACGCACTACTAGAGCTATCTCTATTGAATTATTTTTGGCAAAAAACGATTTCTATATAATATGTTTTCGTTGCCTTGTTTATTCTACAAACAGCTTAAACGATATACGATAAGATATCTAACAATATTAATTAAACCAAGAAATACTATTTTTTAAGATCAATTAGTACCCTACCTTTACACATCAAAGGTTATAAACAACTTCAAATTTACCTCGAAAATGTTATCGTAATAAAAATACTCCAAGAAATGTTTGAACTACTGTCGGAGTACGTATTTTTATTTTGTATCTGTATCTTTATAAACAATATATACATCATGTATTATACTTTCGTACTCTAAACAAAGCTTTTACTAACAATTGTGTTCAATTATTGTGGTATTATTAATATTATAAGCTAAAAAGGGTTTTACGTAAAATAAAATACATATTACGCGTACATACATTTAAAACACTGAACAATTATAGCGAAAAAAGTATGAAGATTTGAAAGAAATATTATATCAAAAAAATATTTCAACTTGGTGCTTCTCGAATGTATGGTATATACGTAAATTAACGAATAACTGAAATCACAAATTTTAATAATTTTGTATTCATTAATCTTACTAAAATTGCTTGTACAAAAAAATGTATAAAAATTATATTTTTAAATTTCATCCGTCCACTATCAAGCCGACCCCGCCGTATAGTTTATCACGAGATACCTACAAATAACAACCGACTGTTCTGATACGCTCCGTTAGGATTTAGGTGTTTGAATACCTACTGCACGTCACAAAATCAGTTTGTTATTATGGTGTACATGGTACATGACGTAAGGATTCCATACCGTATAGGCGTGATTCGAAGAGAAGGAAATTGACTAAGACACCTTTCAACTTTCAATAAATTTTATTTTATGAAAAAAAAAAAATTCTTTTACTTCCCGTCTTTGCCTAAACACGCACGGTAAAAATAAAAATAAAATGTTTTCCAAGTCACGTTACTTATTGACTTTACTCACGAACAAGCTATCATTTTCGTCAAACAGGATATGGCTGAGAGGATACTACTTGGCACGTTAGGTAGAGAATTATTTATAGCTGAGATCAGTCATGCAGACATGTTTTCAATCGTTTTTCATCAACATCAAAACAATTTTAGTCAAATTGAAGATCTTTTCAACCTCATGACTCTTGTATTTTCATAATCAATTTATTTCAATAAGTTATAATATATAATACAGATAAATTTGAAAATTTATATATTAAATATTCAGTGTAAAAACTATAATAAATATTAATCACTACGATAGCTACATTTAATATTTTTATCGAAAAAAAAATGACGTAAAACGTAATGAACATATTTATGTCATATTTTTTTTTTTCAAATCAAATAACAAGTCATATTCATAAGGTTTTTTTTTATTGAAATAAATAAGCCGCAACAGCAAAAGTTATTGGCTTTTGACATTAATAAGTTATAACAAAATTGTGGATGGTTAACAAAGAAAGATGAGACATAATTTTTGTATAAAATAGTGATTTATGTTTAGATTGTACATACTTTATATAAGATTATTCATAAGTTTGTTACAATACCAATCGATAACATACAATATTACATTAATACCAATATCGGGACTCATTCAAATATCGTTTTTGTAATAGAAATGCATTTATTAGGAAATAATATTACTCCACTATGAATTTCTAATGTTTAATTTTTGAAAACATCTGGATAATAAGATAAATGTTCTGAATTTAAATTTTTATCAGTTTAAATTAGAAAAACAACTCCAATAGATCATAGTTTAGGTTTATTTAATAAACGGAAAAAAGATAATACTTTATAGTTGGGTATTGTTGAAAACTGGAATCATTTTAGTTTTTAGTTATTTTTGCTAACACAAACAATAATGGTTCTAATTTCAGTAAGTGGCATCTTGGAATACTCGATTAAAATACGTAGTATAAGTATAGTGTATTTACTATTCGCCGTTACTACGTATAAATACAAATATAAATCACTAACTCGGTTACTTATAATGTGTTCAATTCATAGTTTTCAAAAAAAATTATTATACAAATTGATATTGAATTAATATTGGTATCGTGGATTTTAGATTTATAATGATATATAGAGAGTATTTTATGAAATGTACTTCAATCTATCTATATAGGTATTTATATATTTATTTATAGTTATACAAAACAAACTGACAGATAAGAAAATAAATAAATATATATATATATTTATCATTCAATGTTTTTATATATTATAGTATTATATTTTTATAATAATAAATAAAAATCGGGTATTAAATCTGAAATAATTTTTATTCAATATACGTGTGACGCTCAAACTCTAGTATTTTTGCAATGCTAATAATAATTATTTGTTAAGCAACATATTTCAAAATGAAAAATCTGTATCACCAACACAATTTCCAAACTGCGCTTATTTGCTTTTATGATCATAATAAAATAATAAATATACATTTTTGTTATGCTGTGATTTTTCTCAGAACTGGGATAGTAATAATAATAGTAATGGTTACACATTTGTAAAATAATATCAAACCTTTTTACGGTGGTGAAACGTCCGGAATGTAACAATAAATTATAACTGACTATGTGGCAACTAAAATGCAAAACAAATAAATATTTTTTCCACGTCATCCCTTATATCTACGGCTACATTGGTCAACGTCATAACCTCTGATGATACTTAATGGATACCAATGGGGTTTTATTGTTAGACATCGCAAAACTTTTCAATTCAACATTGATATCACCTACGGAGTAAATATTTTCAACAAACGTTTTATGGGAAAAAATATTCCAGAATTTATTTTTTGTGAATTTATATGTAGGTACCTACTTCCAACCAAGTGAGCGTGTTGATCTTATATCGATAAATGAAATGATACATATGAGCTGGCCACATTAAATTATTGAATGAACTTATATAAATTAAATGATCGTGTACAAGAAGTAAATCTCGTCATTCACCAACCAATATATTAGACAATAGTTATTGAATTCAGGCATATGTCTGGATATTATACTACAAACCTAAAAATTAACAATTTCAAAATTTTTTTCCGATAGAAAATTAAAAACTTTAAAACACATTGAAATATATTGCATAGCTAATACACTGGAAATTTCGAAAAGCCTGCATTTTATATTTCATGTACATTGTATAAATTGTTATAAGATTCAATACAAATAAATAAAGGTTATGAATAATTATATAAAGTCTAAACTTAAGATAGTAGGTATTTGTGTACTAATTACCTAGGTATGCATTTAGTTAAAATTAAATTTAAAATTATGGATAAAACTGAAAATATATACATTTTTAGTAATCGATTAGTTTTAAGTTTAAAATAAATGTTCCCTGTCACTCAGAAATGTTTTACTTTTGTTTGGAGTTTTGGTTTTTTTTTTTTCAAATAAATTGAAATGGCCTTCGTGATTGACATTCTGTTTTTGAGTAACTTTCTAAAACATTACAAATAATATTCCTTAAATAAAAATTACGTTTCGTATTTTTCGAAGAAAATTACAAGATAATAAATGTCTTTTTTTTAAGTTATAATGGGGAGAAAATGTTTAAAAAGAATTAAGGATTAAAAAGAAGAAGGCAAAATATTAGATTATATGTCTAATTAGTCATGCAATTGCTTATATTGTAAATTCAAAATGAGGATTTAGGGCTTATCATATTTTAGGGTATACGTAAACTGCGCCCAAAATTTTATCTACGTTAAAAAGGTATATTGTAAACTGCGCCCGAAATTTTATCTACGTTAAAAAGGTATATTGTAAACTGCGCCCGAAATTATCATATAGTTTCCAAAATAATATCATTATATCACCATCCGATGTTGTAATAGATTTCGAAAAAGCTATTCATTTTGCATGTAATACTGTTTGGCCTCAAATAAAGATACATGGATGTCGCTTTCATTTAGCACAGTCTTGGAATAGAAGTATCCAACAAAATGGTTTAAGTAATGACTATAAAGATAAATATAGTGATATTAGAAGATGGTTAATTCAATGTTACGGCTTACCATTTTTAATTCCAGGAAGTGTATCTGAGTATTTTGTAAATTATTTAATGTATTCAAAGCCTGATGACGAAAGAGTGACACGATTTGCGGATTATTTGGTAGACGTATATATAAGTGAAGAAGCTCAGTATCCACCTGAAGTATGGGCTCAAGCATCAGCAGAGCCAACTTTAACCACAAATGCATGCGAGTCTTTTCATTCTCACTTTAATTCCAGCTTTTATAAAACTCATCCAAATATTTTCATTTTTATAGAAAAATTAAAAGAAATTCAATTAGAAGTATATATTAAATTAAATAGTATAAATGTACCGTTTAAATTTCAAAATTCTAAAACCAAAAAAAAAAAACGCGAAAAGTTAGAAAAATTAATTAATAAATATAATAGTAATCAAATTCCAATTGATGAATATGTATCCACCATATGTTATTATTTGTAATATTTATAATTATTTTAATTTTTTAAATTATATTTAATTTTTAATTATTCATATTATATATTATCTGTAACGAATTAAGTATTTTACCTTTAAGTTTACCCGGGCGCAGTTTACATGTCACCTTTTTACACTTGATAAAAACTCAGGCGCAGTTTACATGTGTGATTTTGTGTTTACCTGTAACTTGGGCGCAGTTTACAATCGCCGATATTTTACTCGCATGTTAAATTATCGATTCCAAAGTTAACACTGGGAGCACATAAGAATACTACTATAGAATATACTGTTTACGAGTTTATGGTATTATTTAATTTTTCTCATTTTATCCATTGGATTTTGTGCTCGACGACGGCATAAAAAAAAAAAAAAAAAAAATTGCTAAATGAAACTAACAAGAAGAATACAAATCGTTAACAATAACACACATACCCACGTATCAGGCATTTGGGGATAACGAATACATTGCGCGGTTAAGTCTGGGATCAAGGAGATTTCTTGCAGCATTACGGTTCTCTGTAGGTGTACTCGTATGTGCGGCTTATTTTGCGTTGTAGTTATTTTATAACAACACTGTGTGTACAGGAAATGACAAAAACTATTATTGTGTCGACAACTGTTATTGCTATTAACGCAATTATTATTAATATTACTATTATTGTTATTATTATTTTGTACGTTCAGAAAAAATAATTCGGCGAGGCGGGGTTTCTTTGAGTGTTGTAAAGTATTCACACTGTTTTATGCGGTCAATGTGCCCCGCCGCGGATCGAACGCGAATGACGTGTCAACAAATCGTCAGGTTTAACGAGTTCTGGGAATTACCAATCATTACTTGCGTAATGCGTACTATAAGTATATTATAATATATACTTATGAGCAAAATAATTTATGCGTATATAATTAACCGAAAGACGGGAAATCACTTCACCTGAGATCGATAATGTATAGTTCTCTAATATTCAACAAAAGTTCCTGGAGTGTCCTTAGCAACAATATACGTATACGTTAACGTTTCTGCACACGCTTCCGTTTGATTTTAAATTGAGCGGAGTCCACCAACGGTATCAAACATGATGACCATCTGACGCACCATCTGTAGTCTGTCGTTGAAAAATATATTGATCGATTCTCTTGATGTGCATTTTATGCCGATGTATTTGTCTGCGGTAGATTTGTGCCCGAATCGTTCGTCGAGTACCATTTTGGGTTTACAGTATTTACAGAGTCGTTCATACGACCTGTGGTGCTACCGAAATATTGCAACTAATTTTTTATGCAAAAAATAATACTCCGTGAAATAAATAAATAAATAAATAAAAGAAGAAGACCATAATCGGGTTATAAAAATCTGGTAAGACTTCATAGTTGCATTAATTCGTACATTATTATTCATTACATTATACTATTTATCGTATCATGTTTACGATTGATTGACGTTAATGTATTCTTACTTAATGTGTAATATTGGACTTGACCCGTTTACAACTTTCATGCGAATAAGATATATAAATTACATCGATACGATATGCATACTAAATTTATATCCAACATAATATTACTTAGTAAATTTGAATTCTATTATTGTACTTATTAATCTATACTATTAATATACGAGTACTATTTGTAAATCTTTCTTTACAATACTTATTATGATATATTTATATTGTGAGTGTATTAATTTAGTTGTATTGTACAATACTGAACTTGAGACCATGTGGGTGTTTAACAAATTAAATAAATAAATAAACAACTTTTTATTTAATCTGTAATTATAATAGCAGATATTTAAAAATGTCTGAATAAAATAATCAAATATGTAAACGACTTAAAATAGATTCCATTCAAGTTACTCTTGAGTAAGTGTTGTAAGTATGGTTTTCCAATCGTAGATATTTACATAAAACTGAGCCCAATTAGCATAATAATATGATATAGGGTCGAATATTGTAAGTACAATAGGTACAAAAACCTTCGATTCCATAATCCGTTTCTGTTATAGAACGGTCTCATCTGACCATCTGGTTATCAAACTTGGAAAACTGTTCCGTCTGTTTTCGAGACAGCGACTCATACAAATTTGAATACGAAACGCTAAACAAAATAACGTATGATGTTTGCGTTGAAGTTGTTTTTCGATGTTTATAAATTTTCTGACCATTAATGCCGTAAACCAGCCAGGACGGACCGAGTCCCTAATCGTGTTAACACTGTTAACTGATTCAATTTTTATGTATAGGGTACATAGGAAATATGGTAATAGTAATACTATTTCATGGTTATTAATATATACGAAAAACAATACGATTCCTTTAATGCACTGGATGTGCACGTATCGTTCGTATATTAAATTTGTTTTAATACGTTATCGTAGTATACATTTTTTTTTCATTTATTTTAATTTCATATACATATGAATACTGGGCCCCACTGAAATGATTCGTGTGGGGGCCTACATACATGAATTTAGTATCGAGGTGTCATATAATATTTTAATGCATCTAACCTCTTTTTTTTAAAAAAAAAAAAAAATTAATTCTGTTTGTTCTCAGCAGTCGTGTTCGTTTTACGTAAAGGAGTTCGATAGTTTCAAAAAGTTTTCTTGACATGGGTCCACATGTACTACAAAAGTTTGGAACCACATTGCATAAATATGTATTTTCCTGTACACTTTACGTTTCAGTCATTTTTTGAAACAATTGTATATATTTTTAATGCTATGCTCATTCTGTAGAAAATTAACGATGACTAATCCGGAAAATAAAAAAGTAAAATAAATACATAACACAATGTAATAACCTAAATATGCATATTATACATGATCCGCAAAACTTCTTAAAGTAGATATAAATGAAAAAATTTATTGCTGTAAATATGGTATGACTCACCAATAACTAACTGATCATAAAATATTTATATCGGGTAACATATTATAACAATTTGACAAATTGTACGGATTGTTAATATTTATTGGACCCATCATGGATAACTATTTATTGTATCATAATATTTGTTATTAACTAATTAAAAATAATCTGGTTTTGGTTTATAAAAAATTATAATTTTAAATAAATTATTTTAAGAAATATCAATAAAGTGTTTTATATTCTGAACAAAGTCCAAGTGTCAAACATTTTGGGATGATGTATTATTTGAGCAAACACCACTTAAGCAGTAAAAAGCTCAAAAAAGTCAAGTAGCACTTTTATAGATTAAAAGCTTAGCGTTGACATTTCTTCAGACGGAGAGCTTTTAGAATTTCCCAGTAGTGAAAAGAACGAAAAGCGATGAAGATATTTAACTTAAGACTTGTTATCCATGAACTGCTAACCATTTATTGAAGTTATTATCTAAAGTCATATTTTCTACGTCAGAATTTTTCGAACATCTCTGGATCCCTATTTGTCAGTAATACAAAATTGTAGTTAATTTTTTATTTTAGAACTGTTGTATACATTTTTAAGCCTTATAAATTTTATATTGTTATAATTATCAAGTATTGTCATTCAAATTTATGTACTCCAAACTCGAAATTATAACAAATGTAAAAATATTATAAGATATGAACATTTTAGATTTTAAACAGGAACAATTATTTCTAATCATCCAACATAAAAATAATAGACAGAGCTTTACTTGCCGAGATTTATTGTGTCAACATAGTAAAGAGTCCTTCTATTTGAATGAAAAAATCAATGCTTTTAAAGGAGCACACAAAACAAAAAATAAGTTTATTTATATTGAAAGAATGTTTAATTCTAAGAATAAAGGTAACTATAGGTCTTACGTTTCTACTCATATTATTTAATAAGTTATGAGCAATATTGAAAAGAGACGCATGACGTCATTGGGCCCGACTCATCGTTAATGCCAATCTTATACGTGTAAAAGTTCCTCATTTCACACAACAATTTAACTACCTAAATATTTTATTTTTGAAATTGATTTACATATAAATTTGTTATTTTATGTGATTAGGACCATATAATTATCAGAATTTCAATATAATGATTGGTTTTTTGAATATTGAAAATCTAAACGGCATGTCGTTTATTATAGCCGAAAAATATAGACAAAAATATTTCTTTAAAGATTTTCAATATTTAAAAAACTAACTGTCATATTGAAATTCTGATACTTTTGTAGTTTTAAATACACAAATCCATACTTGTATACGTTAATAAAATTTTTAGGTTGGCAAATCACTATATGAAGCGAGGAATTTTTATACGTATAAAATAGGCAATTATGATGAGCCCGGGCCCAACGACGTCACGGAGCTATTCTACATTTCTTAATATCTCTTTAAAGTTTAAGTAATATTTTCTTTCAAATTGGATTTTTATCAAATAATTTTACATAACCATAACTACAATAATTAAATATTTAAAAAAATTTAAAGAAATGTTTTTTTTTTTTTGTGTTGTGTATCCCTTTACAAAATTCCCCAGATGTTTCAATCAATTTCATCTAGATTGGCCAAGAAATATTTTTCTGAGTAGATATTTACAGTTAAATAATTATAATAACTCAAAGTTAAATAATTATTTTCAAAAACCTCAATACCACCATGTACTTATAATAATTTTGGTAACCAAAAATAAAATACACTTATGGTATAGAATATAGATGCTAAGTCCAGGAAGAGGTTGAGTAGGTGATCAGTTAATTTTATTATAGATGGTCTTTCTTTTCTTTAGTACAACACAATATATTTGTTACATTGGAAATAATATTTTCAAATACATTATGAAGAAAACGAACCATTGATAAACTACTGATTATAATGACATTCGCTTCATTTTAATCGTTTCGCGTGTATCATCAAAATATAAAAGTAGTTTTTAAAAAAAGTATTTGATATATTTTTGAAAATAAATTAGATACATTTAATAAGCAATAAAAAAATTGATGAAAGTATAAATTTAAGTTCATCAATTTTACTCTAAAATATCAAATATATCATTGGTCGTAATATTACCATTAATATTATGCTCAATGCACCACATGAGTGAATCATAGAACTTAATGGGTATATTCGAATCTAGTTACATCACTTATTTCAAACACTATGTTTAACTGGCTTACAAATAACATTGGATGAATTTCATATTTTGATATATTTGACAGCTACTGTACTAAGCGAACGTACTATTTGAACAATAATTATGTTCTAAGAGAATGATAACCATTTGGGTTGAATATATTGTATTCTATTATACTGTAGCTGGAAATTCTTTAGAAACCGAGAAAAAATATTGCAGGTTAGTTAGGTACAATAACTACAGCTGTTTGAAACTTTTTACTTTTTTCATTTTTTTTTCCTTTCACATCAACCAACATAAATCACTGAATCTACAATGATATTTGTCAGCCTGCAGGGGTTATTAATAAAACGACACGGTAACAATGCGAACGCGAATATATGTGTTTATGGCAAAAGTTTTTCCGTAATAATTCTACAGATCGATTTTGGCGGTTTACCAACAACTTTCGATCCCCAAACACTTAGAAATTTCTTCTAGAGACCACCAGGTCCTTTGCTGTGTAATAATATTCCCTCAGTCATGCCATCGTAAATTTAGATCGCATATTAGATAAACCGAAAAATGTATTTATTGTATCCATTTGTTACCTTTCACAAAAATATGCGATTAAAAATTCGGATGAATCTAACTTGGTTAACCCGATTAGATATTTTGATGTTTGTTTTTAAAGCCAGATTATTATTATGTTGATCCATTATTAATATAATATTGAAGTTACTATTATGGTACTCACAACCGTATTATTCATTCAAATATATTATTTAAAAGTTAACCGTATTGTGTCTAACGGTTTTTAAATTAATATTAAGCTAAGCTGAGAATTATGACTAAATACGGTCAAGAATATTAAAGTTATATAGTTCTTAGAATTTAAAATTAAATATTTACCAGATAATTAAACATGTTGTATACTTTAAAAAAAACCTTTGTCGACTTGTAGTATTTAACGAATTTTTAAATTAATATTAAAGCTGTAGATAAGAACTATACTTGTACGTAGATTTAGCTTCAATAAAATAAATATTTAAGTTTAAGTTTTTCAAATTTAAATTTAAATATTTAACAAAAAAATGTTAGTGATATTTTTTTTTTATGGTTATATGTTGTATTGAGTTATTAGTTTAAAAAGTAATTACATTATTTTAGATTTATTTGTTGTTTTTGTTTGGATTTATTTAAATTCATTTTCTAAGGAACATGCAATATTTAAGATATATTTTTGGTATTAATTATATACCTGATTTGCATTAAAATAATGAAATATATACATTAAAATTAATTATGTCAGATTTATTCAAAACATGTTTTCGAAAATTAGAAATGTAAATTATTTTTTAAGTAACTTTTTTAATAAAACCAAACTATAGGAATCTACTAGAAACGATGAAATCAATATATATGCTTATTTTACATAAAAACGAGATCTTTAAACTCCGTTACAATATTACTAATAATATTATTATTATACTATCATTTATCGATATTTTTATTGGACCAGTTAGCTACCGTAGTAAAAATATATACTTGACTATATTAGCACAGTAATATTATCTTATATTATGTTACATATGTGTATAAGAATTGACGAACAGTAACATGGTAATCCAGGGGTTCTCAAACTTTTCAGGCCAGGCCCCCCCCCTTTTAGTCAACCTCAGACCTGAGCCCCCCTCATGAAAATAATTGTAATAGTCATGTTTAGAGAAAAAAAACGTTAAAAACTTACAACAAATATTGATATTAATATTAATATTACAAATTGATTTTAAAATAAAATGATAAATAATGGATAAAATAAATAGATTCGTGTTGATTGTTGCTGCCTGTATGTGATGGATGTATAAATATACCGAATTGTATACAATACAAAACGCGATTATTATTACGGACATTTCACAATTTTTTTCTTTTTTCTACCAATGAAATGTTGATTTTTAAAATTGTCTTGCACCCTCCCGGAGGGTCACGCCCCACACTTTGAGAACCTCTGTGGTAATCTATTAAGTATCCTGTGTATTACTTATGCAGTGCATATACACTATATACACACTATAGTGATCTCTGTATTTTTTTTGGAGGGTATCTAAGCTACCGAAGGAAGAACTTAAATATCGCATCCGGATTTGTGAAAGCAATCGGTTTTGCCGTATTTTGAAGTTAATAAAGTGGTCCAAATTTTTTGAAATTTTTAACATTATGTAAAATGGTGAGCAGGCTAATGTACGAAATTTGAAATTTCATCAAAATCAATGTAAAAATTATCGTGTGACAAATGTGTGAATAAGAATATTACTTGATTAAGTTAAATTATCATATTATATGGCCATTTAATTTTTATACTGAATAATATGTCATACCATAAACGCGTTCAAAATGTTATGTAAAAGTTGTATTATGGTTGTGTCATGTTAAGATTATAGTTCTTTGAACATAAAAAATAAAAGATTGATTTAATTCGATTATATTATATTTTAATTATGGAAATTATAAAAACATTAGCATAAAAATGAGTAGTTAAATTCTTAGCTTGGAAATAAAATCGTGAATTTTATATAATTTCATTGAGAAAATTAATAATCACTGAAAATCATGAAACATTTTTATGCACGTTTTCTAATTTTTTTTTTCGTCTTTTTATCCTTCAAAGTTTCGTTTTAAATTAGCCTTGGTAAAAATACGAGACTTCTGATGTAGTTTTACCGTTTGAAAAGTTTTGAAGGAAAAAAGTATTATTCTTGTTATAATAATAACATGTTATTCACGGCATAATATGCTTTGTCTCAACATTTAGGCATGTCTATTTTTGTAAATCAAATCGGATTATCAAATCATACACATTATATGATAAGTATACATGTATTTAAAACGGAAGCTATGTGACACAACCCACGTATGGTTGCATATGAATTGCGTCCCTAAAAATGAAAATATACGTCCCAACGACCGAGTTGCGTCCACGGTTTTTCGATGACCGTTCCGAGTTGCATCCGCGATGATAATAATTATTCTTGTTATTTCATTTCTATAATATATGTTAAGAAAACTATACACTGCTATTCTCGCTATGGTGTGTGGATCACTTAGGCGATAAACCCGTTGACTATTGATTATCAATATCTTATTTAAAAATTCCACCTTACCATTTACAGTTGAAAATTAATTTTGTTCATATGCTATAGCATCAGTTGCATTGAGGAATTCACTGCAACCTACAATCTTAAATGAACTTAATATTTTTAATTTAAATTTTGCTACGATGGAAGATTATGAAATTATATATTGTATTAATAGAAACAAATTTACTTTCCAAAGATTTTTAAACGGTAATATTCAAAGGTAGTCATGTATAAAACATTTATGTACATAAAGGCACGTACACAAAAAAAAAGGTCGGGGAGGGGGGTTCATAAAAAATTTACAATAATCAATACTACATATTATATTTTATTACCTACTTGTATATTAAATTAATTTAAATAAATCAAAAATAGTACAAAATTAATTAAATGAATTAGGTTAGGTATTAGGTATTTAATGTAAAACTTATTATATTAAAGTACAAAGTTAACAGTCTTTTGCTAGTATATTTTTCCAGTTAGCTACTCATATTTTGTAATATTTTGGAAATTTGTCATTTTTTGATAGTGTTCAAGAATTTTTTAAAAAATCGTATTTTTTTCCGTCATTAATACCAGTAATTGATAAAAGTAATCCAATAATAATAAAAAATAATCAAATATTATTTGTCTTAGGTTGTATTTTGAGGAGTACTTAGTAAATTGTTGTTGGTTACAATACTATGAATACTTCCAGACTCATTTTCATTATTTTTAATTTGTTTACACCAAAACTAAACAATGATGATTAAATTCTTTTCATTTTTAAATTGATTTTTTAATTAATAATTCAATTTTAAAAGTCACTATTAAATCAAAAAGCACGATAATAATGATTAAACTGTACCCTACCGTATATTATCTTTATTACCTAGCAGATATAAAATAGGTAACTTAAAGTCGTAAGTTGCTGTAATCACATCGAAATCTTATCAACGATACTAATTCAAATAAACCGTCATTGTAGTTGTCGATGGTTGAAATAAATAAATTACACAAATATTATTTCGGGGGGGGGGAATGGTTTAACCCCCAAACTCCCTCTGTATACGTACCTGTGTACATAAAATGTTCTTTCAAATTGAATAAAATTAGTGAAATAACTTTTAGTGCTTGAAAATCATGATCATGACAAACATGACAAAAATAATGTTTAAATGGTTAAAAATCAATCTCAAAATGAAACGGAAAGATCTTGATGAACCATGTGAAAAGCCTTGTGAAATCTCGAGATTTATGCGAAAGAGTTATAAGTATATGGGCTACCATAGATATAAATCGTACCAGAAAAAATATTCATTATGCTTGGTCGAGCACAATTCCAAAATGACCAACAAATTTGAAAGAATTGCATTTGGTGCAAACCAATTTGGGTGAGATGAAAACTAACAAGGGCGAAAATATTTTATTAATAAATAAGACCGAAAAATATTTCAAATCATTATTTTCGATAGTAAATCTAAAAATTTTAAACGAGCGAAAAGTTTTACGAATAGAAGGCACATTTAAAAATTGAACTAAATCTTTATATCAATTATTTATTATTAATTGTAGTGCTAAAAATCCTACCCATAATATTTTCTTAGTAGTTTTTTTTTACTAACAAGCAAGACTGTATCAACATATTCATATATAATGATATGGTTTATATAGTATATTAGAAAAAATGAATGAATTGAATTTCAATCTTGCACGAAATATAATTTATGCAGATTTTAAGCAAGGTATACATTTAGCAGTTTTAGATATTTTTCCTTATGTTACACGTAGACTGTGGATTTCACCAAGGAAAATATATCTAAAAAAAATTTAATCTTATGATCTGTTAAAGCTTTTAAAAATAAATCTAAAATTTAGAAATTTTTTAAAATTATTCTTTGGTGTTTAATATTTAAAACCCGATAAGGTTAATAATAATTGTTTTCATTAAAAATTAATTTTATTAATTATTTTTAAAAATATTATATTTTATTTGAAAAATGCTAACCATTAATATGGGCTGAGTTATCAAACTCATAAATGCGTATCACCAACGCATACGCATTTAACAATTTAATGGGGAGTTTTATTCTTTGTATTTCAACATATTCCAGCTCTTAGAAGTAGGTATTGTACGAAGTATGTTCAAACTAATTCTTTTTATTATTAATATTAAAATACGAAGATTAAATTTAATGAACAAGCAAAAAAATTATGTAGAAAAAAAAAAGATTTTATTAAAAAGACAATAGCTATGTATAAAAATATATATATATATATATAATTAATTATAATTACTTATAATTAATAGTAAGTGTTATAATATATATATATATATATATTCATAAAAATATTATTATTATATAGTGATATTATTATTCATATATTAAAATTATTTTAATATCAGCTAACAGTTAATACATATATTTTTAACCACACTATGTATATTAGTATAATAAATAGATAATTAAGTATACATTTATATTTAATGACTTAAGTGGGAATATTAATTATTACCTGGACGCAACTGGTACTTTATTGTATTTACTATTTTCGATTCTGGTAAATACTATATAGTTCATTATTTAAAATGTACACTCAAATAATCGTTATAGACATGAGTGAAAAATACGTATTAATTAACAAAGACACGTGTTAATAGTGTTAATGCCTACAATACAGTCACATAATATACATACAGTTGCATACGTGTTACCATACATCAGCGTAACATAACATGCCTAGTTTACCATTATAAGGTTTATTATTAATATGTCACTGTAAAATAGTGTAAATAGTAACAATTATTAATTCAAAATCAAACAAATGACAGGCTATTGAAAAATTAAAATTATAAATAATCTCATTTCCCTATTAATTTATGACTTTTTTAATAAATGTGATTTATTATAAGTACGAAATGTTCACATTGTGAAATTTTTTTAATTTTATATTAATTAAGAAAATAATAAAAGAATGATATTCAATATAGTCTCTGAAAATTAAAAAATTTCAATATTTAACTTTAAACTTAAAGCTAAGTACTCTGAGTTAAGTACAGAGTGATTTCAAAATAAACCAGTCATAAAGCTATTATACGAGTATTATCATACTTTGAAGAGTATTAGCCGGTTTAAAAGGCAAATAGTTATGATTCATCGAAAGTATATAAACATGCGTACAACTGCGTTAGATTTATGTATACTATGCATAGACATTTTTAGAATAATAAACTCTTTTGGGTATTAAATTTAAAATTATTTCCCCTTGATGTATCGCATCGGAAATTGAAACTATTTTATCAAACAATGAAGGGGATGACAATATTATTTTCTAAAATAATATACAAAAATTATTTATTGATATATTACTATATTCGATGGGTTTTAATTATTTATCTGTTAAATGATTTATGTATTTATAATAACAGTTATTTTAATTTTTATTTATTTTTTTTTTCCGTGTAATATGATTTATTCATAATTTTTTTGAAACTCCAATGATCATTTTTTTTTTTAATTTTCGTAACATTTTCTTAATTGCTTTCAAAATGTTGACCTGTGCATTCAGTGTTAGAATAATTTAAATGGTTATACGGTTTATTCTTTTGGATTTTAAAATATCATTCTACACTCTAATAAAATGTAATAATTACATTAGTTGTACATTAATTAAAATGTATTAGTTTCGAACAATTGACAGAATTATTTATTGTTTTAATTTTTTTTTTATTATAAATTAAAGATTTTATTTATTTTACAAAGTAAATAACACATAGAACTTTTTAAAACTTAATATTTATAAATCAAAATTATTTTTTTAAAATGCAAAATAGTTTATTGTTATTATTTCTAAACATTAATCGAGAACAAATTATGTACATACCGTGAAAATTACTTAGACGCGCAGTCAAAACTTCGGGGTTCTACGTCATTCATAAACTACTCACATTAATTATCTAATTTCCAAATGCTCCAGAAAGTTCAACTAATGAGCCACGCAGATTACTACTTGTGATATGAATAATATTAAATTGTCGTATTTAATCCTCAACCGTCAGATTTCATCTGTCTGCCACAAAATTGTTATTCCCGTTTCTGTGTTACTGAAATCCATAATACAATATTTAAACATCTTATTGAATAATAATGTACTCAGGTATGCATTACGAATTCAATAAATGAAAATAAAAATACGTGTTTGAAATAATAGTATGGTTTCCAAACACAAAATATGAATTCGGTAACGATCCCGACCGTACCTATAAATTCAAATGAACTTTTTTTTCTTGTTTATTCCCGGAGCGAATTAAATTTAAATTTACGGCACCCTATTATTTATATACACACACATATATAATATATTTTATTTATATATATATAAATGTGTGTGTGTGTGTGTGTGTGTGTGTAATACTCACAAGGAAAAAGAACAATACACTGTGATGTGTGTTCACCCGCATACAATACTGCCTCGGTAAATGGTCAAACACCGACTAAATGTATAAAAAACTTATTTGTACAACAAAGAATTTAAAGTCATTTAACTATCTTTAAAATTTAAAGGAAATTATATCGAACAAAAAAAAAAACTTCTATATCTTTTATATAGAATTATATTATCATGATGTATTTTCTACAACTTTAACAGATATTATCAGAGTTGTATTTTTTAGGATTTAATTTTCTTGGTAAGTAATCTTTTAAATATGTTGCACTGCAACGCTGTAGTAGAAAATATATAATATGACCGTTATCCATATTTATGAAAATTTAATAAAACGGCATACATATTATTTTCTTTGATTAATTAATTAAGATCTCGTACACTTTCGGAATGTTTGTCAAAATGTTTGCTATATTTTGCTTATATTTAATTGCACAATAATGACGGATGAAGAGACTTTTCAAAGTACATTTAAGTTTGTTTAGGGATTCACATCATATACGTCTATATACAATTCCAGTGGACTTTCTAATTCTCTCTACATTTGATTCGTATAATATTTAAAAATTGTTTTAACATTTTAGTTTTGATAAATAAATCAGTATAAAATATTATTATGCCCATTTCCCCGTCAAGATAGTACGTACCTATACACGATCAGAATATACCATAATAGTTATTTGCGTTTTCTTCTGTTCACAATAACAATCAAAACGCGATACAAGTTCATTAGTGCTAACATTGTTTGTTATAGTACTGTTATATTTTATCAATAAGAATTTACATTAAGTAAGGCGAAAACTTATGACAAATTTAATTTATGAAAAACGTCAGTTACGAAAATAATCACCTAGTACAAATATTGGGCAGCTCCCTCCGTAAACTTTTGACACCGTGGCGCATTTTATATCACTAATTCGGTATACTTTAGTTGAGATGGAAAGATGAAAGTGTCTTGATGATTATTTGATGATGAAATAAAATGAAAATTAGGTAAATTCTGTTTTCGTTGTCTTTTGACAATCACGTAAGTACGATAGTAACCACAATATTTAAACACTACGATAACATATTTTATAAGAAATGCAAACATAAAAAAGACAACATTCATTAATAATGATTTTAAACTACTATACAGCTAATAAATTGTTATACAATTTCAAGTAGATGTAATGCAGTATTAATAGATTTAAAGTTGAAAGACCGACAAAACTACGTTTAAAATCATAGAATAACTAAACTAAAGAAAGAGCTGACTAGAAGCCATTGAAGCTCGATCTACGTAATTTTCACTAACATTAGAGGAACATTAAATTGAGACACATTTTTTATCGTTTATATTTCAATATATAAATAGGTCTTCGGTGGTCTGTCAGGATCGTATTAAATTCAAAACCAATAACATATCACAACACATTTTTGAAGTGTTTCAATTGATTATAAAATTTATGAAACATAAATTGTTTATTTAAAAACGATTTAATATTCGGTTTTCGACACTTATAATAATGACGTTATAGAAAAAGTATAATAAAAATAACTGTAGAAAAATATTTGTAATTATTTTTATACAAATTCTTGTACGTTATAAAAATACTTATTTTTATCCAAGTAAACGAGAAAATTCTGTATTTTCTTAGGAAACTCAGAATTTTTCATAGCGTTTTATCCTATTTTCAATGAAGTGTCGGAGAAAAATAAAAAATAATGTACATAAAGACGATTCTTTGTCAAATATCCTATCCAAAAATGCTATATCTACAACGTATACCTATACTTTTGTTTAAAAAAACTTCATCAAATCTTCATTAAAAATCAATTAATTGAAGCTGAAATTAATTTTATTTCTATCAGCAGTATTCAAATACCTTAGTAGTAATATTATAAAATGTCCGTCATTTATTATAATAATCCTATAAAATATATAAGCGAATAAGGACGATTTTTGGAATTCACAGTCATAATACATACATAGAAATTGTACAGAAATTATAGTTTTCATTTATCGTGATATACCTATTTATGAAACAGTTAAAAAATTCGTAATTAAAGCATATTAAATTGTGCGGATGATCCACTTAAAAATCATTCATCAAAACTTATATAATTAGCATTGCAGTAGAACTAACCAATAGTATTAATTGATTATAGTCTTATAATAACAATAAATAAGCTTGCTTTTTTTTTTTTTTTGTTTTTCGGGAATGTATAGTGTAAACTTTTGACTTTGAAAAATTATATACTTCCGATTAAGAATTCCAATGGTATTTGGTTTTTAAAAGTTACATTTTGTTGGGAAAAATGTCATGTTCTTATTTCGTGTTTGACAATGAAAAATGTATCCAATACTGAAAATCGTGCGGTATATATATTTTAATTTATAATACCAAAATCATTCAAAATACAAAAAGCCAATAAAATACGTAAGTACAAGAACTAAGCTAGAAAAAACAGTCACTCGTAATAGATAGGCCTTAAGGTCCAATAGTGATAAATATATATATATATATATATATTCCTTTACAAATAAATATTGAGTATAAATGTCCATCGTAAGTGATATTATTTGTACTCCTGTGAAGATACGAAATAACAGATATTTGTAAGTAGAAAATTAATTTAATTTTTAAAAGTAGATAAAAAAATTCTTATGTCAACACATACCTATTATATAAACAATTTAGGAACAGTTCGTATAATGCATTTGATTTAATTAGAAAAACTATAACGTACAATTTATAAAAATAATTTAATTCATAGATAATTATATTATATCGTTATCACAAGCTTAATCGGATGAAATTTGGTTAGATAATTAATTCATAAACGGTGTCCGAATATTTAAATATTCGAAAGAAAGCTGAGCGGAGATTTTATTAAGAAAATACATGTAAGAGACAAACACTTTTATGATCGTATAACTATAAATCCACCACGTAATTTTTGTTTTTGTACGTCCGTTTGTTAGTTTTGAATCCATCACAGAGTTCCGTCACATGTTTTCTATACGAAGCAAAGAACATAATGATTGCGAATTGGTTATGCAATCGACTTTTAGATTCGTGCGCTAGAGTTTCGTTCCATCTTCGATTCTGCGATAAAGTTAATGAACTTTGTCTGTTTAAGTGTATTACAGATATACTCTATGGGTTCCAATCAGATACAAAGTGCATAGGTACACTTGATTTTAACCACCTACACTTTACTAGTGTTGTGTCAATACATTTCATACGCAATTTTTCGGTGAAAAATATTTAACTTGTCTTGATCCATTACAAACAATTCCCATTGTGCTCTTTAGCGAATTTCATAGTGTCTCTCTTAGACACCCGCCCATTCTAAATATAATATATACCTAAATTACCGATCTTACCATCAAGTAAGCAAACTACAGCTACCTCTAGTTATCGTTGAACTAGATCCAAATGAATTAAATCAAAGAATTTACCAACAATCCTTATACCTTAACTCTAAAACCGTTTTGTTATTTTTTTCTATTTAAACAGTCCAAATCAATAAAAATATTAACATATATTCGAGCACGATCTCCACACTCTCAAAAAGTATGACATTTACAAAAATACACAAATTTAAATATATCCCGATTTTTTCACTTGTAAAATACTTAAGATAAACAATTTTTGTTTATACGTAAAATTTGAAAATCAAACACAAACTCGGTATTTGTAACTACCCTAAGTTTGAATAAACAGAACAATACTTAAAATGTGAGTTTGCGGTGAGTGGCATAGTTAATATTTATTATTTTATTTTTATAATGTACAACAATGATAAATAATTGTTTTACAAAAAGATTTTTTTAGTTATAATTTTAATTTTCCTTTATTAAATAAATTAATATAACTATACAAACGATTTACTTGAATTTTATTGCCTTATAACTTACTCCTTCTATCAATATGATAACTCATAATATTAATATATAGTGAGTTTAACTTCATATTTCTAACACTAAAAATAAAATGTAACTATTATAAATAATATTATATATACTATTTTGTTTTGTAACACCATTAATGTAATATTTTAAAAAGATTAGTGAATCCATGAATATATTATCTAGTTATATTATCTTTTTATTATATTCTTTATATATTATGTATGAACATTTATGTTTATGTTATCTGAAATAATAAATAAAATCAAAAATGGCTGGACTAATTATTTATAAACTGTTTCTTGCAAAATGGTTCCTATTGAAAACCATTAAAATTCTTCAATAATCCCATGAATAAAAATGATTAAAACCTTAATTAAAGGTGTTATTCAATTTTTTAGTATTTTTGGTACCTTGGTAACATGGATCAAAAAAAAAAAAAAAAATAACTAAAAGAATTACTGTAGTTATTTTGTTGACATGTTTTAAGTGTTTGTATATTTTCGTATAATTGCCAGTTATGACCGCAATAACTAGCGTTGATAAAAATAATTAAATGTTTACTATATGATAGTTATGTATAAATATATATAGTATTAATGTTTAAATATTAATTAAATAGATTTTAAATTACAAGCAATTCCTTAATTCTTAAATTTATAGATGTAAAATATTATACATGCAGAAAACAATAATGGACAATGAATTCTAGCAATGGACAAATATTGTTAGAAGGAACTACGTTTTTTGATTCATACAATCAAATAAGCAAAATTTAAATATTTTTGTAAAATTTTACCAGAGGTAATAATATATCTCTAGTGAAATTCTACCAGTGAGGTAAATTTTAACAGTTACTTAGTTATGTATAAAATTATGAGTGAATTAAATCAAATGTAGGTTCCTGTTTCAAAATTTTATAAAATTATGTCCTATAGACGAAATCTGTAATAAAATTAATTAAGTGATGATTGCTTTCTTACTTTTTGAGAATATTCTAAGTAAGTACGTTACAATATTTCCAACCGATGAATAATTTTAAACAGATAATATTTTAAAAAGGTTATTATTTTCATTTTTGAGAATTACAATTTTTTTGTCTAATACATTAACAATACATTTAAAGGTACTCGATAATATGGTCATTGTAGTATATTAGTACGTTGTATCTGCATTATGAATGATTGGACGAGTCTCAGGCTGAAGCTTTATGTCAATTTTTATTTCCAAGACATCATTATTAGAAAATATATAACATAACCGAACGTATTTAACTAATTGTCCTTGCATTATTATTCCTACTAAATTTACTATTCAAACGCCATCATTTAATATAATTTATTCTTTTTATTTATTCAAAATAATTATTTTACTTAGAATAAATGTTTTCGATATTGAATGGAGTGGTGAATGTATTGATTTGACAATGATGTGTATTTTTTATTAATTTTTTTTATTAACCCATAAAGTCCAAATTTGTATGAAATATGTCAAAATTACTATAATTTGCAAGTTATTTTGTAGGTAGTTAAAAATTCATACAATTTTGCTTTTTGGTCTTAAGGTTCAAAATGTTAACGCAAGGTTATCCATAAGATATTCTTCAAATAACTATAAAAAAATTTCTACTGAACTTAGTTGAAAACCATTTGAAATTTAAATTTTTATGAAATTGCATAAAACAACGATTTATCCTCAAACTGTTTTTTTAATATTTATTATTATTCAAAAAATATAAGTCCTAAAAATTTGAAATTTTTAACAGTTGTATAAATTGGCATTTTTTTTTCAATGTATTTTACTGATTTTTAAGCAATTTATATGCATTTGAAACATTCGATTTTTTTAATTTTTTTTTATAATTTTTGATAAAAAAAGTTTCACTGAAACATAATACTTGACAGTATTACAGAAATTTCCACAGAAGTTGTTCTTACTGTCACTTAAAAATTACTTAACTACATAGGTAGTTACATAATTCATTTTTATAAGTTTTTGAAGAGCAAATATTTCAATATACAAGATATTATAATATTATATATCAATTTAAATATAACATAATGTATTATATAATATGCCTATTCTAGACTAACAAATCATTTCCGTTCAGAACCGTTTTTTGTATGCAATGATACCTAGTATAGCATTGAAATTATAACAAATCCATCATAATAACCTATCGTATGGACGAAGTGTAGTCCACCCCCTACTCAACAGTAGAGCGAATCCCCGTCCGGTTTTTTTATGATGTTATTTTCTGTTTTTTATAAATTATGTGATCAACGTTTTATTTTGTTAAACAATATTTGTTTTTATTTTTCAAAGTTTTAAAATATTTTTATGCAATGTACATTCCACTATATTTTAATTATACTACGAACTAGCTCAGTTACCGAGGTTTACACGGGACAGACTAGACCATACATTGTTTATAATGGAATACTACCATACATTATTTAGAGCCTAGTCATGTTTCGTTAGCCTTTACATACCTATAGCCATTATATATATATATATATAATATTAACGCTTTGAACAAAGTAACACTGTTAAACTTTTTTTTTTTATTATATGTTTTTAGGGATTGAGTTTTGAAAAATCTTTAATAATTATAATTATAAATAATTATTAATAAATATCTATTTTAATTTTTTTATACGATAGTTTACCTTCTTCAAATGTACAATTGTCAAATCAACATAGTATATTTCTAGGTAATCGTATGTGAAAAAAATTTAGATATTCTTAAAATATTACATTATAGATAAGTACCGAGAACATTTGTTGCATTGTTACGACGAATAAAATATAAAATATGTCAGTTTCAAGAGCTTGAACTAGTAACACCCATGCTACTTTTCTAAAGGTTATCTTCGAAAAAGTTTTTCTGAAACTATTGCCAACATTTGAAAAAAAAATAAAAATTAGTCAAATTGGTAAAAGTGTGACAGCAGGGAATAGGGATTAATCTTATATATATATAAATATTTAGATTATGTGACCCAGCGTCACCCGGGATTTAATTTGCCAGTGATATAACTATATGAATAATAATTATACTTTTGGCGTTTAACTAAGTTGAAAAGTAGTAGTATGGACAGTATAGTAGCAGTTTTCTACATCAAATATAACAAAATTACCAACCAATTTTCGTATTTCGATTAGGCCATTCTTACAATTGCTAACTCTAATACCTCTTTTAATCCACTTAAGAGTTGAATTTGGAAATATAATTTCTTAATATTTGACTACAATGCATAAAGAATCTCTGTAGCCGAATTACCCAGCTTCACACGGAGCAGATTTGACTTGGGCCAACGGTTTTTAAATCTCTTTTTATTGCAAATCTAATGTATTATAGAAACCGCTCATAACAAATTTTAATTTCTTAATATTTGTCATTTTTTAGTGAGTTAACATCATAAAATTAAAATGCCTACCAAATTGCATACCTATAACTTGAATTGTTTCAATTATATTTTCTGAAATTTTCGTCTCCCCAACGTTGAAATTACGAATACAACAAACAAAAAAAATCATCCAAATTGATCAAGTCGTTGTCATGCGTTGTCGTTACATACACATGGGCGAATCATTTATATATAAAGATATAGGTAATATAGATTATAGATATAGAAGATATACCTCATAGATCATACAGAATAATGCATTTTAAAATGAATTACGGTGAATAAAAATACATTTTAATGAGCTAATTCACCTCAGGAAAGCATCAGGAAAATATTGGGGAATATATGCAAAATATATAAGAATCACGGGGCGGTATCGTAGCTTCATCGCAAAAATCCAGTTGACGCTGCATAACACATAGACACATAGTTACTACCTTCACGATAGTGCATGAAAAAAAAACTCAAGCAATTTATCCAGAGTCAAAATTAAGTTTTATTGTTCGGAAATTAACATCCTTAATAGTACTAAAGTTATCTGCATTTCATTCATTGATACAATACAGTAAAAACAGTTAAATACACGTATGACAAAAGTTAAAGTTTACTCGTATAAAATTTACAAAAAAAAAACTTTATAACTTGAACAACAAATCAACAGAATGATCGTTTTAAACTAGAAACGTGGTTTGCATACACAACTTTCAAATAAACTAATGGTTATTGTATGACATTATGGTATGAAGATTGTGTCACTCTGGAACAAGTAATTAAATCTCGCGTTGGGAATATCTGAATTTCTCTCTGGTTTAGAATTCTAGTGCTACAAGAAAAAATACATCTACGTTTCGAATCAGTATTTTTCATTTTTACCTCATTGATAATTTAGTTTTAAATGTATATTTGAAAAAAAAACATGTACACACTTAAATTTACTATCACATTAAAACGCTTTATAAATCAACAAAATAATAACACAAATCAGTGTCTAGTTATAAAATTATTGAAAAATGTATAATAGCAAAAAAATAATTGGGTTTTTCAAAATTCCTAAATCAATAACTTATTGTTCTAAACAAAAACTGGAGTAAATGAAATCATTTTTATAAATAATGAATAAATATTTTATTTTTATATAGTTTAGACTTTAGAGTAATGGTTATGAAGCTTTGAAATGTTTGATTGAATTTGAATTCACTTCGTAGAGTACAAAATATTAAAAATATAAGACCCGTTTCATTGTTATAATATTTTACTTGACTATAATTTTGCTACTGATAAAATAACAAATTTGAATTCATTTATCTTTGTACATTGGTTTTGTTGGTGTAAAATATATATATAGTAAGATGTAGGAAATATTTTAATTGGTTTTTATTTTGATAGATATTATAATAACGTATACGTTCCTATTAACCGGATTTAGAAACAGCCGAATCGTGTATACCGAGGCAAATGGTAAAATGGAATGATTGCGGAAATACAAAATACAGGTACTTACTTTTAATCGAAACCGTATTGTACACATGCACCTGCGGTATGTATTTATTGTTTACGTCTTGACAATAATACGGGATCGTGGTGAGACATCTCGACGTGAATGCATTAGAAAGGTAACATTTTAGATCTCATCCGTGTTGTAGTCGTATGCAATGATGTATGGCGCTGTGGCGTCCGCGTATTGTTAGCAATCGACGTCAGGCCGTCAAGCCGAAGAATTTCGTTATTTTATTTTGTTATTTTTTTCGTTTCGTTTTCGCGGGCGCACAGCCCGCAATCGATCGTCTTCCGTCCAAAAACTTGCACTATAAATTAAACGAACCCGGATGCGTTGGTTTAACTCAATTAACGGTATGCCAAACGCACGTATACGTCTCGGGCTCCTTGTTAAGCGCGGTAAAACTTGAAGAAAACTAGACGGGACGGAGCGTATAACGCACGCAGAAAATAGTAAAATAGTAGTAACCGGCAATAGGTATAGACGCAACAAACACGAAAAAACCTTTTCCGTATAATATAAACGTATCACGAGTGTGAACCGTTGGTAACAAACGCTATCTACGCGGATAAAACCGATAGGAATTTTAAAACGCGATGTAAAAATAACGCAATGAGAATCGAACTTGGAAAAAAACCGAACCGAGTTGGCGAAACAATACGCTACAATATCAACAATGTTTTCAATGCGATACAGAACTCACGGTTTTGGACCAACAACGACTATATTGTTGATTAAAGACATCAACGCCGTATACTTGAACGCCACTACACACGTCAAAAGGAATTAACTCTATTAATAATGTCTTCCTATTTATTTTCAATAAAACATTTTAAATAATCATTATAACACCACATAAAATGTTATCATAATTTTTATTATTATTAAATAATCGACGGCGACGGAAACCATGTGTTTTAATACTATAATTTTATTTCAAGACGTTTTTCATGTTAAGCGATTTTTTGAGTTTTTCATTTTACCGTATTTAAGTTGATTTATATAAGTATTCGATTCATTATCATATAATCTGATATAAGACCAGCCATATATTTATGATTTTATTTTGTCATATACATATAATATTGTATATTATATAATATAATAATTAGCGAGGTTTAGTCCCCTAATTTCCACCTATGATAAACGATAACCAGTGATGTGAGTGAAAGTTGATGACGAGCATTCAAATACATTTTCAAATATCGAATTCTTATTGACGCATGTTTTCTCTATTTGAGTTATATTGTCCAGAAAAAAAATAAAGATCGTACTTATTATAGAAAATATATTTAAAAAAAAAATACATAAATGCAATATCAAAAATAATGTAACAATACTGTTTGCAAACTATTTTGATTCTTGGTAAAAATATTCTCTACGTCGATACTGTTAATCAGTTTGTTTTGTTTTCGTTATCTCACCGGGGAACGTTAAATAAATAAAGGCTGAAATCTTTGCTTTATTCTCTTGTACTGAATTGTTCCTAATTTACATCGAAGCCGTTTTTGTGAATGTGCGAGCAAAATGCCCTACAGCATTGTGTGTAGCTCTTGTGAAAAAAGTATCCGGAGAAACGAGAACAATAGCTAACCCATACGTGACCATTTTTTGCAACCAAACAATTCATTGGCTTTTTCATATCACTTTTTATTCAACTTCGATCACACTTTTTTCTTTTGCACGCGTCCATTACAAACAAACCACAAAAAAAAAAAAAAAAAAGATAAAAAACCAAAACCAAAACCAAATATCAAATCTAATCCCTAAACATTTTGAATTCTCCACTATTTCTAATATATATATATATATATATATATATAAAATATGAAAACGTGCACCGGGTTTTCATTATTATTATTATTTTTTTAGATTCTGAACGGAATGATGGAATCTATTGATTTTACAATGATGTGTGGTTTTTTTTTTTTTTTTTGTGTCTGACGACACCTTTTTTGGTAATAAAAATGCTTCGATTTACTTAAACAGCAACTTTTCTGAAAGGAAAGTGAATGTAGATGGTATTTGAACATGTCAAAAATCCAAATTTTTCAATCCTTTTTTAAAAAATCAAAAAAAAACGATAAAAAATTACGAAAAAACGGGAAATTTTACGCAAAATCACGTTTTACAAAATACATTTTTTGAAAATGCTCCAGCTCAAAAACGAAAAATCGCAACAACTTGAAATTTTCACCAAATCTTTATATTGGTGTTTTCTATACATGGTTAAGTTTTCAAAGTATTTTGACATATTTTGACTTATTTATAGACAATTTAAATTTTCGATTTTTGTAAAAAAAATTTTTTAAACATCTATGAAATTTAATCGGCTAGCCGAAAACTCTTGAAAATTTAATACAAAGTTTATAATAAGTTGAACTTATCGTAACTAAAAAATATCGGAGATCTTTTCACTCAAATTTTTTTTATAAGTCCACAAAGCTCAAATTTGTATAAAATGTGTCAAAAACACTATAATTTGCAAGTTATTTTGTAGATAAAAATTCATAAAATTTTTTCTGTTTATAACTAAAGTTCAAAATTTTAACACTAGGATATCCATAAGCTACTCTTCAAAAATCTTTAAAAAAAATTCTACCGGACTTAGAGGAAAAAATTTTATGACTATATTATTATTCAATTTAAATATAAAATACTATATTATATTATATACACATTTTAGACAAACATATTAACTCCGTTCAGAATCGTTATTCATATACAATGATATCTATCATTGCATTCAAATTTAACAAATCCATTGTAATAATGACCTATCCTATAAACGAGGTGCACTCCACTCCCAACTGTACAGCAAAGCGAGGCCCATCCGTTCTTTTTTATTATTGTTATTTATTATCGTTGTTAATATTATTATTATTGACTATTTTTGTAGGTGTTATTTTTTCTCCACGTTAAATTTATGGAATAAATATTTCTACTTTTACAATCCGCAATTATTACATTATAAAGGTTAGGTACTACGCGTGGTAAGGTTTTTATGTCGTGGTTCATTGTTCAACGTTAAAGCTCTTATCGTAAAAACCGAAAAATTAAAATCACACACTACAAGTATTCGACGCGAGTCGATATTCTCGCACGGAACAATATGTGTAGGTAGTAGATACCCCAGTTGTGCATGGTTTTAAGTATAGAAAATTATCTACACAGCATGTAGATGATTCGTTTTTATGTGTATGCATTGCGGCAATTACCGTAATATAACACGTGTATATATATATAGTTGTTCCCGGTTATCTGATCATTGATGAGGAACAAGCTCCATATAATAATAACAGCACGGTGAACTTTATAATAATAACAATAATGCCGCGCATTCAAGATTTACCGCACCTGTGTTTTATTACGCATTATGTAGTCAATGTCCTGTACAGACAGATATTATTTAGTTGCATGTGATTAAATTAATATATGGACGACCCGGATATCGCTGTAACACCTAACACTAATAGTACCAACGAAAAACGGAAATCGTTTTTTATCCTCCACTCGGTGTCATCACAAATAATAGGTACTTACTACCAACGGCGACGAAACACTTTAAAAAATAAAGATGATGATGTTTCGTACGCGATGCGACACGCAATTAAAATACACGTTGTATTACAATATTGTTACTTATAAAAATATTTATAAATTCACGAAATCATAGTAAATTGACAATACCGTATGATTATTGTGCTGCTGTTCGTGCGCTTTAATACATTTTGCTATTTATGTGAAATTGTACCAAACATTTTGCAGTCAACTCTTATTTTTATTTACCTTCTTAGTAACGTTTTATTATTATTGTTTTTTAACTCCATATACGATGTGTGATATTTAAATAATAATTATTCTACTTTATTCGTTTGA
The DNA here is from genome assembly GCA_025469195.1 of Chaitophorus viminalis. NCBI lineage: Eukaryota > Metazoa > Arthropoda > Insecta > Hemiptera > Aphididae > Chaitophorus > Chaitophorus viminalis. The sequence goes on from JAIPRK010000188.1 coordinate 164,038, forward strand.
AAAATAATTCATTTTAATTTAAGTATAATTTAAATGATTCGTTTATCGGTTGATAACAGTTATGAATAATTTTTATTCTTTATGATAATTACAAACGACGGCAATAACAATAATTTTGGAATACGAGATATAAAATGTCATTTTTATTATACTACATTCTGGTACTAAGCTATAATTTATGAAGCGTTAGAAAATTAAATCCCAAATATTAAATATAGTAATGAATGTACATATTATATACAACTTTTGATTAACAGATAAAAATAAAATATACCAACAATTTAATATACCATGTGAAACGTACCTACTAAAAGTTATTTATCTTATTATTCATAATATATTGTTCGAATTAGTCAACAATAGTTGAGCATTTTAAAATTAACATTGATCCAGCACATAAAATTATATCATCGTTTTTAATTGACCTATATTTAATTAAAAAAAGAAAAAAATTAATATATATTTTCGATTAATAACGAGTAAATTAAGATTTGAGATTATACCTTTCACATAGCGAAAAAGTATTTGGATGAAGACCAAAAAATGCTTGGCATGTCATCCGGTCCTAAACTTTGGTTGTGCAGATTTCCCTTAACAAAGGATTTTTCACCACTTACTGCATAACGAATGTTGTAGTAGTCATAAATTTCAACAAGACATTTTAAACTCAAGACTTCTAGGGCTCAATTTTCTCAAACTACCATGGTGTATAAGTTTTAGTATCAAATTATTCTTGTGCGTATTTTTTACTTAATAGTTTTTTTCATTATAAGTGGTCCTTGAAACCAGTTGGTTTAAGAAAATGATTGTTGTTATTATTAATGTAAAAGGATATTTTTAGGCAATTTAAACACTTAAATTGCATTCTAATAACATATTATTAGGCAAGTACATACTGTCCTTGAAATTTTTTTATCAACTAGATACGTATATTGAAATACATTTTATATAATATTTTTTGTACTAAATACTATGAAATTATACAATATTTGAAACTGTTCATAAATCATAGTTAAAACTAAGAATATAAATCTAACCGACTTTGAATAAATAAAGTAGAAAAATTAAGAATTGAAATTCTCTGAACGCTAGCAGAGAAAATAATGTTTTTGTTAGGTCAACAGAGTGAGTGTTTTATTATTTTAGATTTAAAAACGCTTGAATTATTTTTGAAAAATTATATAAACATAATTATAGAAGAACAAAAAAGAACTGTCGTGTATAAGTATTGTTACAATAATAAATATTTATTTCTAAAACGTAAAAAAAATAAGTTTTAAAAATTCTTAATAGTTTCACTTCCGTAATTGCAGCGTTCTTAAATTATTCATTATTCTTTTTTAGTGTCTTTTAGATGTAAACATTGAATTTTTGATGATAAACGTGTAATATGAAATAATTTAAATTCCATTTCAAAGAATAAAAATAAATTACAATTTAATTTTTATATTTTTTTTTTAAATATAAATTATTTTAATATTTAAAGTATTCTTGCTTTAATCAGAATAATATATAACTAAAACTGTAAGAATAAAAAATTACAAAGTATCAAACTAAAGAAACTGTTAGCTGACAAACAAGAGTTGAAAGGGCTACTGAAACCAAGTGATTGTTCTTCATTGCTTTGTTCCTCAAAACATACTGGTACCAAATGGACCAATTGGGTATTAGACATAAATCAAAATGTGCATATATTTCTATAGAAGACAGATGTGTTATACTCATATCATTTGTATAAGTGAAAAAGCGATAATAAATCATTGCATTCATTCAAAATACGGTTCTTAGAAGAGGTATCATAAATATTAAATATCTTATTTTTTATAATTAAAACACAAATGTATCATATAATAGAGAACCCTTTTATGTATGTATTAAAATAATAACTTATGTTTATAAATTCACATAAAATACGTTACTTATTATACAATAAAAAGTTCAAAAGTATATATTTACAATAATTTGTTTTACAAAAATAAGCATGTAATATATTACTAGATCTTATAAATAAAGTCGATATTTTACATGATTTCATTAAGAATGTATACTAATATATTTGAAAAATAAATATTATTGTTAGGATTTGTGAAAATATCATTAGTAGGTAAATCATGAGTGAAATTATTTAAACTGACTGAATAAAAAGTTATTTTCTAAAAATGTTCCAAACTCAAAACTGATAGTACTATTTCAGTAGTTTTTAAAATTTGAATGAATAATGAATGACGATAGCAATTTTTTTCTTTTAGTCTATAATGAATTGCTGTTAATTTTGTACAGTTATTAAATCATAAAATCATAAAAATTAATTAATAAAATTGTTATAACCGACATTACTTATATTATAAGCATTTTCTGTTTCATTTTCAAAACAGAAAAACGATTACAAAAAAATTTAAAACAACATTTTATTTTGAATTTATTCCCTTGTAAAGTTTTTCCTGGTGAGATATTATTACTATACATTATCAGATTTATCATAAATTATATATTCATTGCATAATACATAAAAAAATCACATATACTCGTAAAATTAACGAATTATTCTCTTCTTCCACCTTAAGGTGTCAATAATTTATTTTTCACACTTATAAATTGATCATATAATATATACTCATATTCGATAGACATTTAGAGTATATGGTCAATGTATTGTCATTGGTGTAAACGATAAATCATTGTGTTCGAAAACGATTCTGAAGGGAGCTAATTTACGAGCAATAAATCATGCGGTGCTGAAAAAATCAACAACGGCAACTGTACTCGTACTATAGTAAAATCATTTTAACTCAAAGTCTATGAACATAATATAAATTAAGAAAATTAAATAACGCATAATGTTAAACACCATGAATGATAAAGAATCTGTTACATAATATATTTAAAAAATTAGTTTATTTATGTAAATTGAAAACTATTGTAACACGACATAAACTATGGCTATGTTAATAGTATTTTAAGTCTTAATCTTAATCTCAGGATTAACAAACTATGTTTATCAGTCAATGGGAAAACAACTATTTATAATAATTAAACTATAGTGTTTATTTTTCTTTTTAAACATATTAATTTAGTATTTAAAAAAAAAAAAATTACTTATTTCCATAAGACAGCAAAGATGTATTCAATTATAATAATGAAACTTTTCTATTTTCATGTAATTTTAATTACATTTAATTTTGTCATTTTTCAATTTAAGTAAATTAACTAATTGTCTAAGTTGAGAATATTTGATATTTCATTCAAATGATCAAGACTACTGATTTTCCGAAAAATTAATTAATTTAATATTAAAATGTGATAATAACACATAAAATTATGGAGAAATTATCATTAGTACTTGATTGATTCTAATGTTAATTCATTTTTAATTTTTATCCAAATAATATATGCCAATTTGAGGTTGAAATACATCAGTTAGTGAACATTCAGTTAATACGATAAAAAATAGAAAATATGATAAACAAAAACTTTACAAAAAGAATCTTATATGGACAATAAAAAATGAAATTTTCAAACATTCAAATAAAATTATTGCATATTGCGTTTTATAGTTTCAGCTAAAAGCTTGAGGCTTAAGCGCAATCAACAAAAGTAGAAAACAAAAAGGTACATTAATAATTTATAATAGTAAACAGTAGGTTTATTCAAGAATTAAGAGCAAAATGTTATAACTAATACGAGAATAGAAAGCTGACGTTTATGACTTCATCATATTTTAATAATAAACTGAATATAAATATAAACAATTGGATTATGTAAATAATGACTGAATTATGGAAAACTATTATTAGTTGAATCCTAAATTTAATATTTATAAATATTTTTTATTTTTTGTCAACTGGTAAAATAATTTCAGCAATATAAATTATGTAAGCAACCTCATAATGACAGGGTAAACAAAATCGTGTTTATTTTCAAAAACATGAAAATAATTGCGTAACGTCATTCGTTGATGTATTCAGCAGTAAATAATTATAAATTATAATACTGTTATAGTATATTATTACGAGGGAACAGAGGCGTTTTTTTATTCCGCGGAGAGACTTCAGCTTTAATCCCAATTTGTTTCTTTCCTCCCGTACAAAGTCATGCCTCACTAATAACAATAATTATTTCTATCATCCTGTGCGAGAACGTAAAACCGCTGGGTCGTCGTCGTTGTCACCGAGAATTTTTCATTTTTTCGTCCACGCTATACGTAAATGACACGTATTTGAACCGCGGAGCCATGCACCACTAACGTTTTCGCGTCTAAGGTTTGAAAGTGTAGAATTTAATTCAATTCGGTGATATGCGTTTTCACGGTAATATAAGTACGGTAAGAAACGTGACGGTGTTCTGGGAACGTGTGAGGTTGTCTACGTGGTCGTCACGTGACATTGTTAGAAAAGTTGAAACTATAAAAAATAAAACGTTGATGAATGCATCATAATAATTTATTGTGTTTTAATGTAATATTATCATCGTACGGATACGGTTTCGCGTCGGAGAACTAAACGTTAATGATAAACGTCAAAATTTCAAACTAAGGGCTCACGCACTAGAATTTTCTAATATTATTATAGAAAACTGATAGAAATAGTGCAGGGTAAGATGCGCATAATTTGTTTTATGTTACAATGATTTCTAATATAAAATTTAATGTTTTTACATAATTTTACAATTTTAGTTTTATAGTAGGTAATATAGGTACTTTCTCCAGTTGATGTTCGGCCTCGATACATGAAATTTTATTTATTTTATATTTCTCGAAAATTCAATTGATTTAGCTAAAGTAGTAGAAAAAAAATTACGTATCTAGAATAGAATAATATTCATATTTTCGTTACAATAACTATATATTTATTATTTCATTGTTCAATATTATGTATTAAACAAATATATATATTATTTGATATCGCTAACTGAAAAAAACAGTGAAAAAAAATGAAATATTTTCTTTTGCTATTTTTCGAAATATAAGTCATAAAATATTCCCCAATTTTTTGGTATTATAAAATCCATACCCAGATTATATAATAGATACCAGGAACGTATGCAAATAACGCATTTGTAGCTATCCAAATTCACATACGTAGAAAAATCCGTAAGTTTTAGTATGGATTATGTAGCAAATAATATAGAAAAAAAATTCTAATTCTAATACGCTGTAATTTAGAGCTACAATATAATATAATTCAAATGGATTATTTGATTAAAATATATTTTAAGTCACTTAAAATACATGTAACTTTACATGCGTATGGATACATTTTTTTTAGTGCTTATCTAATTTTTGAATTATCAAGAAAAAAACATTAGGTATTATTAATAATACTGCACAATTGTGTGTATCAATAATTAACATTAAGTTTTGAAATGTACGCGTTGTTAAAATTTGTATTTAAAAAAATAAACTGCCAATGTTTTATTGCGATTATTGGATCATTATAGATATTTAATGCTATTAAAAATATTTTAAAAACTATGGACAATTTATTAGTTATTAGTTAAATAGCTTAAAAACAATCGCGGAACAGATTAATATAATGTACCAAGAACAAATTGACGGAGGCAATATTGTCAAGTATAAAAATGTTCTGGTCAACGACTATTTAAATGAAAACTCGTTTCAATCCACTGACTTCTGTGGAGAATAATGGTATAGGCTATTAAATTAAATTTTATTTGAAAACACTATCGTATTTAAAAAACTTAACTCATTTTACCATAAATCAATCGAATTTTTATTAAAAAAAAAAAATACCGGTACTTCTCAAGACTTTTTCACGTCAATGTTTTTCTGTTTTGTTAATGTAATTGAATGTTATTAAAATTATTTGAACAATGGCACTGTAAAGTATAGTATATACGAAAAACCCGTTGGTACATTATGCAATTTAAATTTTTAATCTTTTTTCGAACAGAAAAAAAAAGGAAGCCGAAAAAAATCACTATGTCCTTTTCTTGTTGTTCGGAATATATTATAATGACATTATTATCATTATTATCTGTGTCATATTATCATTTTTTAATTTTTTATTTATAGGCAATTATTAAACAACAAAAAATTGACGAGGAATATATTTTATGTTTAACTGTTATAGAAAGTTAATTTTTTTCAAACGTTATTATTCACAGAGAAGTATATTAATGGTTTCAATTACTATAGATCGCCAAAGGTAGAGTCCTAGATGTTATAATAATGGTAGATTCATTTTTGAATAGAGTGATATTAGAGCGATAGAATAATATTAACTGCATTCAAGTATAAAAAAGTTTAAATTCAGTAAAAAAAGAAAATTAAATAAATTAAAATATGAAAAAAAAAAACTGTCATTACAGATAAAATGGTACAAGATGTTTTTCATACGTTCATAACGAAAGTATATCAACCTAAACACACATACTTTCATTGATAATGAAGACGGATCATTTTGTATTTAGAGCAACGAACATCTTAGTATAAAACATATTATTTTATATGTCTCAATTTACAAAGAAGAACAGATATTCTCCAACATCCCGGAATTAATCATGAAGGCACTGGCCAACTGTGACATCAACATAATTTATTTGCTAAACTCTACTTTGATTTCGAGTTAAGTTAAATTATTATTGAACAAAAGTTAGAAGACATATATGTTTGTAAATATTTATGTTTCAGATGAAATAGTTACTATGAATTGAAGAATATATTAATTTATTTAGATTTAACTGAAAATAATTACACGGCACTCTGGTTATGCAAATCATGGGCATTCGTGTATGGAATTTATATAAATATTCGTTATAATAATATTATTACAATTAATACTAATATTTTAATGAATTCAATTCATATTATTATTTAGCTTACCTATTTTATATTTTCTGAGGTTTTATAATTATGACTAGTATTAAGTTATATACATTGGGTGTAATAAGTAACACAAAATTATTTTTTTCTTATACTTGTGAAAAATTGATTTAGGAGTTTTATACTGTATAGTAGCGGTTCCCAAACTGTGAGACGCGTCTACCTCAAGATTCACCAGCATTCTTAAAGGAAGGGGTAAATATTGATAGAGTATACTATACTATAATACTATATATTTATTTTTAGTTAAGCTTATACAAATTATGGATGCGTTTAAACACGCAAAATAACTAAATTAATTTTTTTTTTTAATAAAATAAAATATGCATTATAATGAAATTAAAAAAGAAAAAAATTGTTGTTTTATTTAATTTTAGAAGGAACAGTTCAAATTTTTACTTTCGGGGATACGTAACCTAAAAAAGATTGGGAGCCGCTATACTATATAATTAATATTGGCTCCCAAATTCATATTATGTATAATTAAAATGCAGAATGTATAAAAATAATTAAGGTATAATGTATGAATAAATAAATAAAGTATAAAGTATAATGTATAAACTATTTATTCTTACTTTTTTTATACTTCAAATATAGTTAATATATTTTTCAATATATCAATGAAAAAATACTCTCGGTAATGTAAATAATATTTTTAATTGACATGAATTAATTTCCCGAAATTATATTTACAATTGTATATCTCATTGATTTAATATACTCTAAATTTGTATGGTTATTTTCATTTACTATTTTAATTTTAATCGTGTATATTTTTGATATTAAATAACCCTTTTGTAAAAACTGAAAAATTCCAGTATGGTTCGGGGAACCCCATCCCAATTTTTTTAGTATTTTAAAAAATACAATTTAAACTATGAATATAATAATTTTTATAACTATATACTCGTATCCTTTACCTTCTAATAATTTTATTCTGAGTTAAACGTGGAATGTATATCGGTCTTAGCATGATGCGTATTTTTATTATTTTTGTATCTTTACATCTTTACATCTTTACTTGCACTGTACATGATTTCAACTAGGAAGATTACTCCAATATAATATGAAACATAATAATTATTTAATTCAACTTCTGTGAGAGTCATCTTTTAATTTCCCCACAGTTTTCCAAATGATTAAAAAAAACAGTATAACATTTTCGAATATTATACTAAAAATATTAGTTACTTATTCCGTTGGTATATTTTTTTACTATAGCAAATAGACACTTAATCAATATATTTATTAAGGTTTTAGAGACATTTCAAAATTTTTAAAATATTTTATTTTATAATTTTAGTCAATAATGGTACATGAATCATGCTTGTATATCACTTTATTTTTCCAACTAATTCTTAAGATTCATATACTGGGTTTAAATTCTTTTTTATAAAAAGTATAAATGATGATTGTTAACAATATTTACAAATAGAAATTTGTAGAGACAGCAGTCTTGATTGAAGATACCAACCATTGTTGGTGCTTCGGGTTATAAGAATTTAAAAACGTATGTTGTTGTTATTTAAAAAAATAGTAAAATGTAAAATTCTTGTACAAAATTATAAAATCATATTTTTATATAAAAAACTATTTTTTCAAGAGCTAGCAAATTAATTATATGAAGTAATAGGTATTATTTGTTAAACGAAATTACACTGTCTGTTATATACAAAACATGTCTTTGAATAATTGAGTAATAGATAAGTATATAGAACAATATTTGGCAATATGTTGCAAAAAATGTTTAATAATTTTATTTTATCTTTTTCAAGACTTTCAAACTAACACGAATATTTTAATCAAGCATTACTATAAAATATAATACGTTCTGTGCAGTCTTATGAAAAAAAAATGTAATATTTTTTTATACGTTACGTAATTAATTCTTACCATATTTTGATTGTTGGTCATTAATTTGCAACCATGACGTAGAACATCATAATAAGAAAAATGATTTAACTAGGATTAATATTCAATCATCTATTGAACAATAAGCTTGGTAATTTATTAACCATGAAATAAGATAAATTTATTTATTTTATTAAAAAGTCTTATAAGTTTGTACAATTTTTGTTTGAAGTTTAATTGTTTTGATATTAATGCCCAATAAGTTGTATTTGTGTACGGCAAGAAAGTGATACATCAATTATTTTTTAAGTGTAAAATTGTTATGCTTTTATAATTTTCAAAAATAATAATTTATAATTGCCCTAAGTCTTGAAATGGAATTCATTTTAACTCATTTATATTTTTGTAAAAAAAGAATATTTCATATAATTTCACACGTTAGCTTAACAATTATTTTTAAGTGACAAATTGACCTTTATTTTAATAATTGTTATCTTATAACTGGTTGGACCGAATAAAATTAAGTCGTAAAAATACAGTTCTTAGAACTAAGGAAAATAATAGATAATAATAATATTTTACCATATTATTATAATTTTTATTTTAATTTTTTAATATACTCACTACACTGCTTTAAGCTCTACGGATTATTGTGTATGTATGTCGGCTTTAGTCGACTGAACACAACAAAAACGAAAGTGAGTCTGATTCGTTTGAAGCTTTGTGGTTGTTTGGAAACCCGACTGGATGGGACGGTAGGGCGAAAGAAGAACATTGGTATGTTTAATGTTTATATCTCTACTCGTGTTTACACAGTTTTCGAAAATCAATCGCTATCATGGCATACATCAACTATATGAAGTGTAATTACAAAAATATATAAATATTTACAATTATATTATAAATCCTACAAACGACATGACACATAAGCCTAAATTATTTCAGGAACATGTTGTTTCTTTAACACCTATAGCCATTAATAAAAGATTTGCTATTTTTCGATTTATCGTGTCCAATATCGCCACCACGTGCGACGCGATACGATCGGTACACGAGACACGATGACGGATTGATTTACTACATGTCATACAAGTAACGGGCTAGATGGGGAGAATGATTTTTATGTTAAATGATTTTTATTTTCAAATACTGTTAATATTTAATTACATTGGGCATAACATGTGTACAGAAACCCATGGATAATTGTCGTACAGAGTATAACCATAGCTAACCCCAGCAACGGTTTACAATTTAACGTGCACTTTATTTTTTACGTAATCGATTATTAATTATTTAATCCACCAATATATTTCATTGTTCCCCTCACATGGTCGATGTATTGTAGCTTATGTAGTAAGTTGTACTATCCAATGCATTGGCGTTTTTCTAATATTTTGTGCTCCGACATATACGTTTACAATATGTTTTTCATGAACGTTTGTTTTGGTATAATTTTAAAAGACAGTTATCAGCTATTCGTAAATTCTTTTTCAAATTTTTTTTTTTGCATCTTATATTTTTATAAAAAATGTCAATATTTACAATCATATATTTTCACCAAAATTATAATTATTTGTAAAGTCTGAGTGAACGTAGACTTGGCTAGTCTTGATGCATAACTATGTTTTGATATAATAACAGTGTTCTTTGCCTTTTAAAGTATACGATAGAGCTTAGAGATTGTTGAATAGGAATTGTTCCAGTGTAATGAGTTGGTAATCTGTATTAAAGATTGTTTTTTCCCTTGTTGCATCTCATTACATTCTAATAATTAAAATGAAGACACGTTCTTACAAAGTCTGCGTTAAAACTACTAAACACGAAGTTAAGATAATACCGTTTTTATCTCCTATTCTGTCAAAAAGTCTTATTATATTTCAAATAATTCAAAGTTAGTAATAAATACGTAGACGAAATTTATAATAACTCTAAACGTACAGCTATTACAGGATAATTTTGTTGTAATTTTATAAATTTGACATTTTCTATTACCTAAACACTCGTGAACTATGGTTTTCGAGTTGTGTATTAATACGCAACTCCCCAAACCTCATAGGCAATAATATATCCATTATCCATCCATTTATAATATTCCCGGGTAACTTGTCAATTAATACTTTATGATAGTTGGCGTTACCTAAGAATTATTCATTTTTCTTAAACATTTCTTGTTGTGTATTTGATTATCTTTCTATTCGTCATAGATAAAAATTATTTTCAGGTTATATTATGTTACGGCCAGTACCTTACTCGAGAACTTTCAAGAGGCTCAATTTATTATTTTAAACAACACGTTTGCGTTATTCGGTTGACAAGTATAATGAGATTAACTTTCCCGAAATCGGATTGATGTGCGGAGAGTGAAATTTAGCGCAAGCCCTGCACCTTTTAATCCACACAGTTATTTATCGGCGTTTGTGTGTAACAGCACCGGTACCTTGAACGTCACGTTTTCGTGAACGTGTGGTGAGTCGTTTTTTGATTCCCCGGAAGAGTTACAGTGAAGCGTGAATTTGATTCTTATTGATGATTCACACAGATCAAATCCACACATTTCAGTCACAAAAATATCAGCTCATTTCACGTCACGACATGTGTTCCGTACACATTCACTCGTAAGCAGAAATACGCGTCTTTCTCGGGACGTATAAAAATATTACGTTTGAAAAATTTATAAATAAATAACTAGAGACGGGTATGAAAATCAAAATAAAATAACTCGTCTATGGCCAACGACGGAGCTGTTTATATTTCGTATACGTATTTCCGTATGGACCAAACCGGATGGTGGACAAATAAAATTGTCACCCAGGACGAATCAGAACAATATATGGATTACAATCCAGTGATTTCCAAACTGGGCGACGCACTTTCTCGCGGTAAAAATCGAATTTTTATTAAACCGAAACGCAATTTATTTGTTTCGTTCTATTCATACGCGTTATGTGGCATGTAGTATTACAATCGTTGTTCGATATTCGTACGGTATTTGAATATTTCCAATGAAATATTTCACTAACTCAAGTGTGTGTGTGTTGTTTTGTATGATTTATTCTTGGGAGGCGCGATAAATTGTTTTTATTTTAGACAAGAAAAAAAGTTTAGTAACCTCTACGTGGTGGAACAGCTATAAAAGGGGAAAAAATGAAATCTTAAACAACACTCGGCTATAAGTTAACCGATGACGATAATATACGTATACGTATATTATTGTCATTATTACAGTTGATTTATTACATACGTACAAACGGATGGACGTATATTGTATAGGTGCATGTGAATAGTGCTTGCAATGGCGTAGTTATGGAGTTATGAGGAGGGGGGATGATCGGGATAGATCTCCCTCAAAGCCTTTTTTTTTATGTTTAATGTATTGACATATAAAATTATATATATTATAATTACGGATATAATCCATCATGTCCTTGATATAATTTGACTTTCAAATTATATCTTTCGCCCATCATATATTATATATATTATGTATAATATATCATACATTCATACTATCATACGTGAAACGCAATACTGTAAATCGGTTTTTTCTACAAATTTCTATTTATAGACAAAGAATATTTTTCGTGTGCGAACTTACACGTTCCGGTATAAATTGTTTTGTGGAGGAACTTACACGATATGTACATGCTTACCTGCTATGTTTCGTGTGGGAACTTACTAAATCCCCTTTATTTTTATCCGATTAATTAAATATCTCCCCCCCCCCCCGGAACCAAATCATAACTGCGACATCATGGCTGTAGATAATATAATGGTTGCGCATCGAGCTACGGAAAAGTGGCAATCGATAATTCTTATCAAATGTACGAAAAATGAACGAAAAATTCACGTTTTGGCGCCATCTAGGTCATGCTATGCTGTGATTTCGTTTAATTTTAAAAATTTAAAAAAAAGTTTTATGCGGTAAAATTCGAGTAGTTCTACTTGACGGCCGCGAAAAGCGCTATTTACACTTGACTTTTTTGAATCTGAGATCAGAACTTCCGTACGCCACCATTGCACATAGTGTATGCTCTGTTCAAAATAAGAAACGTAGTCGGCGGCGACGGTCAGATAACGTGTAATTTTTCTTCCCCGCCATGTGACCATGCCTTCGCCTATGTCGGTACGTGTTATCAAGCCACGCCCACGACGCGCATTAGTCGGCGGCCGACTGCGTTTCTTATTTTGAACAGCGTATGGTATAGGCCAATGTGCAACCACCATGCTATTATCTACAGCCGTGTGCGCCACTGAGTGCTTGTATATAACGTGCTGCGGACGCGACGCGCGGAGTTCACGGTGTATGCACCGGGACACTGACCTGGAGCATGGGCAGGAAGAAGCACAGGAACCGGCCGAATATCCAGTTCTGGACGAGCAGCACCATCAGCGATATGGGCAGCACGGACACGCACTCGACGACGCCGGTCAGCGCCAGGTTGGCCACGTACACGTAGACGGGGTCGGCCGCGTACAGCCGCTTCCTGGCCACGATGGCCAGCACGTACGCGTTGCACAGCGCGCCGGCCATGATGAGCGCGCTGTAGCCGCACACGAACGCCGGGTACGTGTGCCGGACGGACGGCCGCAGCTGTGGCCGGTTGAAGTCGGTCGTGTCGTTCCGGAACCCGCGCAGATAGTCCACGACCACGTCCACCCATTTGTGCGGCAGCTCGTCCAGCTGCTGCGCTGAGTTCAGCTCGACCATGGCCGATGGCGGGCGCGGGCACCTGCGAAACACGACAACCGCAACCGTGGTCAATAATGTAATAATTCAATAATTTAAAAGCCCGTTAAAAATGTTTATTTTGCATTTGTCACATCTCAATTAGAATATGTATCACTTGTCTGGTCCTCAAATAACATTTAGAAGCTGTACAAAATCGTTTTCTTCGTTTTTTTTTTTTTTTTTTTTTTTTTATCATTTAAATTTAAAATCGAACGACCACTCCATGCTGATTATTATATTGGAGTTTTATCATATTTCAATATACAACCGTTAGATACAAGGAGGTGTAACCCCCATTATTCATTTTTATTAAAATTGTTAAATAATTCTATGAATTGCCCTTATTTACTAGAATTATTGAATTTTCGAATTAATACCAAATACACTACAAATAAAGAAAGTTTTTTAATTAACAATGTTTCTTAAGACATATTTAAAATCATCACCCATGGAATACACTGATGACTATAGGAAACATTATCGATATTAATTTTAGTTAGTAATTAATTTTGACTGTACATTATATACCACTTAAGGTGTATTTTGTTATATTAGTTGAATGTTAATTTTTATTGTATCTGTGTCACTACACAATTTTATATATTTATTGTTTTATAAATGGAGATTTTTTTCGTCAATAAAGATAATAATAATAATAATAATAATAATAATAATAGTGCTTTTATTATTATCCGTGTACATGTAATACACGTCTATACGTGAGATTAAAAGTTTCGTGCTGAAAACCGTGTTATATCCGTAATTCACGTGATTCACGTGATGTTTAAAAATTCACGTCGTACAAGAAAACTTACCCGTGAATTCAAATCCAAGTCATTGTTATAGCCGATAACAAATATTAATAGTGAGATCTTAAACTTAATATCTAAAAAGCAATACCAAATGAATTTCAACTTGTTTCGTAATTAACGGTATAAGTAAATACAATTTGAAAAATTTAGTGTTTTTGACAAAACTTCAAATAGACAGTAAACGCTGTAATAAATGAGGTTAAATTATTTTTCACTTGATTCATGTAAACAATTAGATAGTTTATATAAAAAAAAAAAAATCATGCTCCATCATAAATCACGTGAATATAAATCACGGAATTCACGTATTATGTAATTTCACGTGAGTGCATCATGGAATTCACGTGTCACATGAAATCCTTGTTTATCTAAAACAAATATCCGTGCATACGTGACACGGATACACGGATGCAATAAAACACGTGTTCTATTGAGACCTCTAGTCAATATCCAGTGTGTAATACTATATTATGATATCATGATCGCCGTTCGTTAACACCGCGGCTATATACGTAATTAATAATAATAATAATGATGATGATAATAATTTATCGGCCATAAGTTGTTACATTTAACACAAATACAGTTGTAGTAAAAAAGTGTCGACTGTAATGGCCAAACTCACCACTGACAATAAACTCTTATTGGTGAAATATTATAATGTTATATGTTGCGTTTACGTGTATAGTTTATCTATCCTCGATCCAGATAGAGGGGAAGGGGCGAGGTCATAATCCTGCAGTCTTGGATTGCAATTAATCCAAAAGTTAGTATTAATATTTTCGCTTTCAACTAACTGTAAGAAAAATCCTTATAAAAAAAACTCGGAATCCAAACAAAATTCCAAGTAGTGAAACTAAGATGTATGATATTATAAAGTAATTCTATATTATATTATCACGGTGAGAAAAAATAAATAAAAACGGCACGCGGTGTAGGCAATTCTGCTACATGCGCGTGTAGTGTAGAAACAAGTCGTATCTGATATACTAAACATAATATTATGTATAATATTATAATTTTGTAGGACGTGTATGATGTGATGGTTATATGACATATGACTTAGCTTGAGTGACATGAGTTAAGGCACCATTAATTGGAAGTACTTAAGGAATAAATGTATAATATAATATACCTTATAATTTGTAAACTTAATTACAGTATACTTAATATACTTATTTATTTACATATAAAGTTTTATATAAAATTAAATTGTTTGTTTTCTTCTGCAATGTTTAACTGTTATTTATGAAAACAAATGCCTATTTAAACACAAAAGTATTGATAAATTTTTAACAAAATATGTTATAATTATATATACGCATCTAAGAAGAGAATGTTCTATTTTGAAGTCAAGATACTTCCAAGAATACTGTTTTGACTTTTTGTTGTTTTTAACTAAAAATTATAATTTAAGCTATTTTCTTCACAAATTTAATTCGATTTTAAGCGCATGTATGAAAATAATTAATTAAAATGTATAAGAAAATATTTAAAATTAGATTATAAAGGATCTGATAAAAAATATCTCTATATTTCTTTAAATTTTCTAAACATATTTTTATTAATTTGTATAATATAAGAAATATGAATTTATTGTAGAATAATAAGGTTCATAATGTAAATATATATTAAAAAGTAATATTTATATAATAATTAATTAAGATATGTGTTTAAATCTTAAATGTTATCAAGACATTACACTATTTTAATAAGAAGTCGTATATAGTGATGTGTGACAGGGGTTTAATAAAACTCAAACGTATACAAACTGAAACATAACCTAGCCCAGTAGTTCCGTAGTGATTTACTGTAAGTGAATGTAGGTAGGTTTATGTTTAAATGGTTTAAGCTACCACAAAAATGTCCATTGAAAACAACAAAAGTTAATTTCGTATTTAGTTTTTTTATTAACTCACCGTAGTTTTTTTTGTTCTAGTTGAAATATAATAATGAGAAAACTGCAATTGTTATTTTTACGTAAAATTTCAAGTTTTCTCTGAGTGAAATTTGCATAATAAACGATAATTAAGTATCTACGGTACTTGAGTACATGACTATTGTAATAAAAATCTGCATCAATTGTGCTCTTCATTGACCAACAGTCTTTTATTAAATGTGATACAAGTAATTTAATGTATACAATATACATAGAAAATATAATTATACATCCGAATCGTGAAACCGACTGATACCTATTAATTTGAAGCAATCGGAAATGTATGTAATTATAGCATATAACAAACGTATAATAATATATAATAGATACTATAGATACGTATACATCACAAAAACCCGATTTGGTTTATCAACAATATCATATTAATATCATGCAGTATAAATCATGTTGTCAATTCGTAAATATGTGAGTTTATATTATTATGTATTACCGATGCAGTGCATAAAGTTTGAATTATTAGATTTATAATATTTACACTTTAGTAACCCATTATCATCCATTCTCACCGTTCGTTCTGACTGCTTACAATTTTATTCAATTTTAATTTTTTTAATCAATTATGCTTATATTTGTTTAATAAAACAGATATTGAGTAAAAATAAAATAAAATGTATACGATTATGTTCACAATACTTTCATTATTTTAATTTCTAGAAAATAGGAAAATAAGGTCTGAAATAGAGATCAACTAATAATAAATTGTTCTTATTCCTGAATTATTAATTTTCGTTAAAACAATAAATTAATAAAATTAGTTAGCAAGATGATTATTTTAAAATGTTATAAATGATTTGTCTGTGGACATGATTTGGTTACTTACTTATATTTATATGAAACTTTTATTTTACAGTAAATAATGTATATTATTATACAGTAAATACAGTAGTATATATATTACAATATACATATTTTACTATATATTACTACATATTTACTACATATTTTTTTGATGTACAATGATACGATACTGAGCCATGGGGATCAAACCCTTCCCCCTTCTTTACGATTAGGATTTTTTGTAAAGCATGAACATGTGTTTTTTAGAAACAGTTATTTTTTAATATTGCACATTATTTTATACGTTATTGTTAGGTAACTAACACTTCAATCTATTTTTATTTTACAAACAAAGAAAATTTACATATGAAAACTATTGATAAATACTGTATTTCAGCGTGGATACATAATTTAAAATTTAATGGATATATTTAAGTCCTCGTAAGCTGTCTTGCTTAGACTGGCTTCCTGGAAAACACCTTCATAACACTGTTGTTGTAAAGCAAACGGTAAAATTTAATAATGCCTTTTTTTATCAAGAAGTCATTTTATAACAGCTGGATGAGGATCAAAAGTTAGAAAATTACACACATTTAATTTAATATAGAGCGAGTTTTTTATTGTTTCTTGTAATAACGATTGGTAGCATGATGTTAATCTCTCGACATCAGCTGAATGTGGTTTAACCATATGGATACGTATCTTACAATGACACAAAAAAAATTGCATAATAAAGGGCATAACTTTTTTTTTTAAAAAAAGGAAAAATATCATACCACATATTTAACTTACGGTTTCCCGCCTTCATAATAATGTAACAACGTTTTTATAATAGGTCTTAAATTATTACTAAAATGATTTTAATTTTTTTTAACTGTGGAATACAGCACATTGCATATTATATAATAAGAAGACCATAAACGAAATAAATTCATATTAAATATATAAAGAAGACTCATTTACGATGGTATTTACTATTTATATCCTTAGTGAACTTTTTACAATTAAAAGTTTCTGAACTTTGTAAAGAACAACTCGGTAAAATACAACTGAATAACGATTATAATAATAAAAATAATATAACAATAATAAAAAATTGTTTTTGTTAAGTACCTATCAGAGAAATTAATATTATATTTTAAGAATTCGAATTGTGTATACCTTTAGTCTGCAGTAGTCTTATTTAGTCTCACTTTGTTAAGGTTCACTAAAAAATAAAGCCTGATCTATATTTTACACATACCAGTGACAAACTATTGGCATACAAACTAAATAATTAATATACATTATTTTTTTAATTTCCAATTATACCTTTTAATTATTATGAAGTCCTATTATATAAAAAATGTTTAAATAATAGCATTCCAATGAAAATATTAAAAGTAAAAATATCAACTATACTTATATTTTCTGGCACGAATGATTTCTACTTATTTTAAATATGAAAGATTCATTGGCACTTTAAAATTCGATTCACGTGTGAAGCATATGCATAAATATATGTTTACCCGTAATCGGTTGGACGTTATTTCTATTTAATTTCAATTGTAAAACGATATCGTTAAAAATATTATGCATGGTTTGTTATTATAAATTATTATTATTTCCAATCGGATGTTTCCCATTTTCTACAGAATATAATTTATCCTCTTGTACAACCGCACGCTTGCGTGACGATAATACGTCATGCAGACAATCATTTTCGAGCAATTGACAATAATGTTATGTAATTTAAAAACGCTCCTTTACCCGAATTTTTTTTATATTTAATTTAGACGAACCCAAATTGAGTTTAACATTTTTAATTCGAAATAATAATTACACCCTCGAGTAAACGTCAATGTATAGATTGGACACATTTATAATAATGTGCGCATTATGGTAGTACGGTTTCAATTTTGAACTGGATAACGCAATTTCAAGTATTACAGCTGGTCAAAACGCTATAGCGTAAATTCTACTCAGTGAGCAATCCAACCATTTCATATGGAATACATATTATTATTATTATATAATTATTGCTAATTTTACGCATGCTTTACTATATTTTACATTAAATAGTTATTGGATTGAAATAGTTAATTTTAGATTTTGCCTCACTTCGAATGAAGCATAATTGCATAATTGAATCGTATAGTTGGTAAGAATAATATTTTCGTTTTTATCACAGCCTATTAATAGACGTACATTTTAAAACTTGAACTACGTAATAATGTATTCATCGTTGATCAAAAAAATATAGGAAAAAAAACTAAGAGTATCTACACTACATACAGATACATTGGTACATGTATATGTCTTGTTTCTACTGAATATAGTTGACGTCATAAGAATGTCGATGTCAATTTAATATTATATTATTATATTAAAAGAGTTTTTTCTGACTACTATTCTTACTCTTAAATTGTAGCAGGCATTCAAATAGGTACAATTTTTCTTATAACTTATTCAGGTAAACATCGATTTTTTAAAACATCGATGTTTTTGTCGGAAATATCGATAACCTTATGACAAATGACCAATGACGTCATGGTAACATTCTCGGGGTCGGACAAATTAACAGAATGACCCCCAGCCATAAGACATATACTTGTCAAAAATGTTTTACATGATCCCCCATTGCGAATACCATTTTATCACTTTTTATCAGAAAAATGTTGTGGTGTTCGTTCTCATATTTTTTTCAGTAAGAAATCAAAAACCCAACGTCTAAGCACTGCTGTATAAATGAACATAAATTCAACCTAATACGACAACAGCAGAAAATGTTTCCTATGGTACGCTTCGGTAAACTCGACTGAACTAGTATATTTATGACGTCTCCAGAGTCTTCGAGTGTCTTTCTTTTAAGCCTCGAGATAGTTTTGAGCTGAAAGTATGGAGAACAAAGAGGTCAGTTACATTTCAAAACATTTACTCGGTATTGTATTGTCATAATTGTTTTAATATTAATACATATTATAACTTAGTACCGAAAACTTCAATATTTTAAGCGTATGAACCCATACGTATCAATGTAGCATCTCAAATTTGTTTGGCTTACCGTTTTTCAATTCATCAGTCGTTTAGATAGTGTATAGGTATATTTTATATATTGGAATGCTTGGACCATATCATTAAACGTTTTACCAAATATGTACTTATTTTCTTATTAAACTCGGCTTAAATCTATAGAAATAACGAAACTATCGTGAATCACTTTTCAGTCAAATATTGTAAAACCCTTACCAAATTGTTAACATATTTAAAGTTCTCATTAACAAAATAATATTCTTCGTCAACTAATATGACGTATTGACTTCAAAAATATGTACTTATATGAGTATATTTGTATTTATAATTTTTTTTTTTTTTTTTTGATATATTTACTTGTTGCTTGATACAGAAAATATTCTACTCTAAGCATTTAACATTGTCTAAGCTTTAATAATCCGCTACTGTTACTTCTATACGTATAAAAAATAATTTAATCTTATATAACTGTATTTGATTCATAATTTTAGGAAAAATAATTAATTTTGTTAAATTTATACTTTCAACATTTTGAATTAAAACATAGTTTTTAAAAATAAAAATGCATAATATAAAACATTATTCCCCGTAAACGAATACTATAACAAAATCGATACAAGAAAGAAGCGTCCTAAAGTTGTGAAAATTCATTGAACTGCCTCGGATAAAATAAAATCTATTTCATAATACATTATATGGTGTCAGATGAGTTTATAAATAAATGGATTTAATGTCATTGAAGGATGCAGTAGTGCAACTAATTACATTAAAGTATAACTTAATTAATAGTAGTTTTATTTTTATTTATTTAAACTTTATTATAGAACTCTTTTCGACAATTTATAAGTATTAAAAAGTACTTTTTTCGTTTTTGATTATAATATGATACAATAAAATCAATTAAGTGTGACATAGTGTATCATACCGGAATGCTACAGTCACACACTCGGTGCTGTAATTAATCAATACCCTGCACTGCTATCAATCAGATGGGTGACCACACGACTAGCGACGTGGTCCATTTCTATATATGCACATATCCACGTGTTTAACCCCCGGTTACTTTTACTAAAATAAAAACCTACAAAAATAACCCCCCCCCCCATAAAGGGCTTATGTCCTCAGTTTACATGCTTCCTCAAATAATAGACCGATTAAAAAAAAATTTTAGTCTTAATCAAAATAAAAATGTATTTTAAAACCATTTTTATTAAAACAATATTATGCTCTTGATTTTATATACACTCAAACTTAACGTTAATAATCAAATTATTTTAACATAAATACTCTACGATAATTGTGCAGTGTACATGAAAAATAATATACTAATTCAATCTGTTTCGTAAGACATTAAAAATGTAATTTTTTAATATATGAGTATAGGTATAATTTGGTACAATGTACGGAGGTATTAACTTATAGCATTAATTATCTATGTCCTACATAACATTATTATATACCTAAAAGTTTATAACCCACTTCATTGATAATAATTGATCAGCATCTCAAATACTGCACTGTGCACGTTAGATTTTATCTTACTGACAATCATCAGCCGTATCTAATTAATAGTATGCAATCACTAGCACCTATACCAAAATTGAGCATTATTTATAAGTTATAATAATATATTAAAACAAAATATCCGATATAATTTAGAAAAAAGTTATGGTCCTCTGAATTAATATTTAACCTACAACCATTTATATATATAAATTATACCTACATAAATATAATATTATATTAATTGTAATTTTAGTATACGTTTATCTAAATAAGTAAATAATTTGCAATTTGCATATGCTTTGGTAAATATATTATTTCTAATTTATTTATAAAAATTGGTATAACATATAATGTTTAAGTATTAAGTTTTTTTTGGTGGGAGGGGGCGGAGAGGTATATTCTTTGATTTAGTATACTTTATTTATGCGAAGGTCAAACAAATACATCCATACCAGTATAATATGTGAATTCTTATGCAAATGTAAGGTTTTAATTTTTAACAATTACGAAATCACAAATCAAAGTTGTGACTCACAACTATAAAAATACGTAATATAGTACCAGACAACAGAATATATAATTTAGTTAAGTTTAATCCATTGCATTAATTTGAATGGTATATTGTTATGCATCTTATAGGATATAATGTATTGTTTATTAGTAAGTAAGCTGTTTAATATTAAGTAATAATTTACATTTCAGCACAAAAGATAACTATGAAAATTACTGACTATCATCCCTTCGCAATAACAGGATTTACTTTAATTAATAAAAATACATTGATCAGTTATAACTCAATTCCAAACAATTTTATTTAAATATTAACTACCAAATATTATTTAAAAAAATTGTAATATAATATAGTATCATGTCAATAAAATCATAACAAAAAATATAATTCTAACATAAGTAGATTAATTCTGTTAGATAATAAACTGTTTTAAATTTATAATAAAAGAAGTTCGTTTATTTTTATTATCTTATTACATAATGCCAGATTTAGAATCGGATAGAATAAACTAAAAATTGATGTATCAAGACAAACTGATAATACAATACAATTAAAAAAGCTAAAAAAATAATTTAAACTATAGATGATTTTGATATACCTACAAATCGGCTATAATGTATTCGTTCAATTAAAATATGTTAACTTACATTATTATTCGCTTATAGAAAAAAGTATCTGGAATTTTTTATATAAGACAGTTATATGATAAAAAAGATTATAAAATGTCATAAGTAACTGAAAAATGAACATCGCAAAATTAGAATTTATTCTGATAAATTTGTAAAACATTGAATCAAAATGATTTTATATCAAACAGTTCTGTATAATAATTTAGTATTATATGCTATTAATCTCATACAATACGTAGTGAAAAACTAAATTTATTTTTAAAATGTATTGTACCTGAATAAAATAATATAATTTGATAGCAAAATAAAATTGGTATTTGGATGTGTTTTAAATAATATGTAATATTTATTTTATATACGATATACCTAGTATATATTTTTGAAAACATAATTATTGACAACTTCAGTAGATGTATTATTATTTTCAAACACTTTATTAAAAATTAATATTCTCTTATTAAATTATTTATAAAATATGATTATTGTTTTAATAGTTTAATTTTAATTTATGAACCTTGTAAATAATTAATATTATTACACAAAATAATTTCATTTCTAGGTTTTACTAAATATTTTTTTTTCATAAATATATATTAAATATTATTAAAACACAATTTAAATAAAAGACGAATTATAACGTGGGTCCATTTTTTCCTTAAATAATAAATAAAAAATAAAAAGATTCCAAAACACCTAACGGTCCTAACATATAATATATATTTTTCTATAAGTAATGTTAATGCTCAACACCAAAATAAATTGGGTTCTTAATGTATTACATTTAATCAAATAAATCCCAAAAAGGGATGAGATACAAAGGTCAAGTGAAATACAGGAATCGGTGATTGATATACGTATTCTTATAAATTTGAAATCAATATTCCATTTGGTCTCAAAAAATATTTCTCAGAAATAGAGGATGGGTAGATTAACCTCCATTTTGGAATAACATTTATATTACTATAATATTATAGTACTATAAACTTATAACTTATAATACTTTAAAATTATAAATTAAAAGAATCAAATAATTTCGGAAGGAGATTAGTTAAGCCAACTTTTGTCAAAAAGAAACCTTACATAAGTATAACTTTTAGATTTAAATTTTTTTAACTTACTAATAACGTTCAAAATAAAACCATTTACTATAAATACTAATTATTAGTAATCACATTATATTTTAAGTTCTGAATAACAACAACAAAAAAAAAAAAAAAATCCCAAATTCAATTTTCAAGATTTTCGTATTAAAGTTTTATGAATTAAACTGTAAACATTTTACACATTACGACGTAATAATTTTTGAGTTCTAGTTAAAACTTAAAATTCAAATACTATTAAAAAAATGATGCTACAACATAAGTTCTACACAAGTAAAATAATTGCTCAAAGAACATTAATGAATTTTTAAGACTTTCCGTTGAATTAAAATATTTGTATCAAAATGTTCATAAAAAAGCTCAAAAATCAAAAAAATTAAAAATATATATGTACCTACTTAACATAAAAAAACTGAAAATGTTTTGAAAATTATAACATCCCAAGAGAATGCTAATATTATAGTATTCAGTGAAAATTTCAATTCCTTTCAATTATTATTTCTGAATCATTTGAGTTTAATATTTTATTGTCGAGTAAATACTTTACACGCATCATTTTTACTCCCAAAAAAAAAAATTCGAGAAAAAAAAAATACATAATTATTGTAAATACTAAATATTTTTTAAAAACCAAAAATACAAAACAATTTATATAAAATAAAAAATCATAATCATATTATTTTGATTTGACGATGAATTTTTTTTTTAATGTCCATGTTACTATTAGATAAAAAAAATTAAATTTTTCACAATAAATTCATATTTTTAATAGGTATATTATAATATTTTCATAATCTTCTGTAATTCAGTTTTTTTTTTTTTTTAATAATTCATACAAATAAACCAGTAAACTTTATGATTTTATAATAAAAGTAATAATAGTATTAACAAATTATATTAAACTCGACATTTGTATCGCGTTGTAAAGTTATTATGCTTAGTTTGAAAACACGTTACGCCGTAAAAATGATTAACGAGGTAGATGACACCATTGAGATTATTTTTAATAAAATAGAATTTGGTGAACCGAATACAAATAAGTTGAGAACTAAATCACGACATTTATTATAGTTTGACAAGAAAAATTGTGTTTATGTGAAAAATAATAAACAGTTTCTTATTTTTTCACTCTTTAAATTCTGTAATTTACTTTGTTATTCTTAAATAAAACAAGTATTTTATTGCAAGTTTTATGAATATAACTAAATTCCTTCGTGTTTATATGATTCAATCAATCCATATTTAATGTATTAATATAACAGATCAATAAAAATATAAGGTCAAACTGTTATGATATAATAAAAAAAAAATACACTTGAATTTCAATTCACATACTATATATTATTCTAAAATACGAGCAAATCGAGAAAGTTACTAGCTTTTCAGCATTGCTAAGGTACCTTTTTATTTTCCCTATTTTTCGTCGTATAAGGTAGTAAAAAGGTCAATAAGTCTCGTCCCGTGACTCTGTGGATATGGGGAATTCAACACACAAATTGTGTGGACACATTTTCGAAATTAAATCGCGATAACAATAATATAGTAAGTATAGCGGATGAGTAAATATACGTGCAAGCACTCGTATTTAATGAAACCTTGAACGCATATTGTTCGGATGAATTGATTTTTGCCCTTAATCGTTTTTCAAATGCTACATAATAAACGTTTCGATTCTTATTTTAAACAATTATTAAACACGCCTTTTCCATGTTTACCTCTCCGGACGGGTTATGCAAAATCAATGCCTTAATCATCATTGAATGGTTGGTAAATTATGTACATATGTAATATTGTATAATACGTTCGGTACGAATCATCGTACTATAAATTTTATCGACGTACTATATTCCTATGGTATGTGCCTTAAGTGTTATAGTACAGAACAAGTTTAAAGCGCATTGTTAAACGGATACTCATATAATAATAATATGCGCGCATATCTTTTATGATGTTTTAAAGGCACTATTGTTTGGGCAAATGCGTAATACGTTATATACACATATTCTAAATGCAATTAATATTGTGCACTGCACATGTTTAATAGGGGACGAAGAGCCGTCACCGAGTAAGAAAGTCCGCAACATAATGTCAAATCTGAACATAAATATTGTAAAATATCAAACGACCTACGGCTCGACGGCGAAGTATCGGACCATGTCTGACCGATTTATTACGTACCGACACATATTTTTAAGGTCTATTATAGTGAGCCAGCACGACGTGCCAAACTTTAATAGCATTGTCACATCTTTGTTTCTAACACAAGTGAACGGTATGAAATATATAGTAATGCTACCCCAAAAAAAATATAAGTAACACATTTTCAATGTTTTTGACTTATAAATAATAATTATCAATAATTTAACCTTTTCTCGTAAAATAAATATTATTAATTGTTCCGTACCTTCTATAATAACAGTATTTTTTATTTTAGTTTTTTTTTATACAACACCACAGTCTTGCAACAATAAATCAAATAAGTTAGTATAATTTCCATTATAGCAATGCGCATACATTGTCAACTTTCGTATAATATTTGTATTTGGAAATTAAAATTTTAATAAATCAGAATATTATTGAAAATTATCATAAATTTATATCTAATAATATCTATTAATATTCTGAGTATCTAATTTCCACTGATATCCCTCTATTATTAAAAGAAAAACGTAGTTTAAATTGTAAACTATGTTTATCTTAATACTCAGCCACATTTTTATAAAAACGTTTGGTACCATTTCTTATTATATTGACTGAACTTAATTAAAATAATTATTTAAAATATAAGTAATTTAACCGAAGAATATGTAACATCATTTTAAAAAATGATATTTTTGTTTTACGTAGAAAATAAAAACATTATGGTGTGAATAATCAAAGTATCCCAGAACTAAAATGCTTGTGTTCATTTACAAAAAAATATTATTACAAACACTCGAAAGCATTTTGTTAGCTATTTTTTATTACGTATTATTTATAGCTTCACTATTTTTTGTTCTCTGTATATTTTCGTCAGAAATTCAATTAGAAAAAGATTACAATAAAACTAAATTATTAGTTATTATCCTTGATCAATATATAAAATATATTTATCATAATATAAATTATAAAAGTTTAATTATAAAAGATATTATACTCAAAGATAATAACTTGAGGATAATTATATTATTTTTAAGTTATAACAAAATCATATATATTAAGCACATGATAATCATCATAAGTTATATTAAAAAATAAAATTTGATAATAATTTTCATTAAATTTAAGTATTAAGTACCTACTTGTTTGTTTTTAGAAAAAGAAGCATTTTATTATATCAAAATGATTACATCACTCAATTTATTTCTCTACTGATTTTCCTCATAAAAATAATTTTAAAACTCATAATTTTTATTATAGGAATTTCAAGAATTTATTTAGAAAATAATATAATTTATACGATTATCGTGGAAGTTATATTGGAATATTTTGGAGTAACAATCAAAACATAATTGTAGAAAATCGAGTTCACCAATCAATCAGTGCAAAATAATATTGTGATGACTTATAAATACACGTTAATTATACTCGGACTCAAAAAAATAAATAGCAACTTTAAATAAAACTTAAATAACTGAATACGAATTTTTACGGAAAAAAATATTTTTAAAAATATATAAACGTAAATGTGGTATAATAATGTAGATATTATTAAATAAATGATTAACAGGATTTGCATAATCTATATATATATATAACCTTATAAATGGAATCACGTACAATTTAAAAATTAAAAATTTTTTATTAATTAATTATTAGTGTTTATGAAAAATTAAGTCCATAAAAACATCAATCGACATTTTGAAACTCATTAAACGAATTTTACTTTTATGATCACACTTATACCGTTTCCTTCTATTTTTATCACCATACATGGTTATTAGAGAAACATTAAGAAAATTCGCACCATAAAATATAAATCATCGAAAAACTCTATCTACTAGTAAAACCAAAATAAACATTTTACTTTCTACTCTTAAAATTATTAAAAGCAATTACATGGATTATACATTACACAAAATCTTACGCTCAACAATAAAATTAATTGAAAATGTCATAAATCCAGTGTGAAAAACGATCATTATAATAATTTACAGTCCAATTATATTATGTTAACACGCAGTTTTAAAATGGTAAACAAAAATGTATTCTAGTAAATTCATGTAAATAATATGTAATATGTATAATTATATATAATATATCTATATTTATTTAATATATGATATACAATATATACTCACTGATTCGTAATAAATAATTGAAACGTATAATTTACGGTGCGCTTGACTGTTAGGTCATTTTGGCCAAAACACTCCGAAAAGACTGACAGGTGAAGCTGACACAGAAACCTCTCTAGCATCTCGGTCGCGTACCACACGCAAACCAAATGGTTGCTATGGCATCAGTCCGACGCGTTGCGATGCCTTTTCTCAATGAATTCACTGAACTGAAATCGCTAGTTATCGTTTTATTTTAATAATTAATATCCCCATGGATTCACTTATATTGTTTCAAATATTTATAATAATAACATAACATGTGCACTAATTAATACATTTGAATTTAAATATCAACAATTTGTTTAACTATTTAGTATGGAAAGGACGGGTTGATTATTCGTTAGCCGGCCAACAACCTCCGGTAACTGATACTTAGAGATTTTATATGCTGTACTCCTACAATCTTAATTAACTTTGAAAATATAAGTACCTGTATCACAAGTATATTAGTATCAGAAGCTAAGATTTTTCATATAAAAACCGATCAACAAACGAATACAATAATGATTTAATATTAATCCTGTAAATTAAAATATTATTTTAAGTAACTATTTTAGGTTAATCTTCAATTCCCTGTTTACTAGTGTACCTAGTCGACTATGGATAATTTTCTTTATAATAGTTTCCTTCGATTTCCTTTTATTTTCGTTCCTATTATGCCTTAAGGAATATGATTTTGAAAATTGCGAACTAAGTACTTGTTTTTAGTCTATTTCAAATGAATACCTATGTGGTTATATTAATACGTATCGGTCAGCAACAATAAAACGCTTGAATTCGATAACTGACAGTGAGTTTTATGAATTCCGATATAATGCGAAAAATAAAATTATACATTTTACTGTTGTGTTATGTTATACGTATTATAATCATTATTAATCAATTACAAATGAAATAAACGATCATATGAATAACATTAAAACATTTACTCGTAGAAGATTCCAGCAAACTTTACTTAAAATAGCGTTGGACAATAGGATTGATAATTATATTATCCTACCCAACAATGTACTCAAATAAATAAATAAATGTTCAACTAGACCAGCTTTCTAATTTTTTATCTTAATAAAAGTTGAAGTTTTCGCGGTACGCCTTTAAAATTTTACGGCAAATCCTTTAGGAGACATGAATCTAAAGTGTCTTTAGTAGTTTTGAGTTGTAAAGTATTTTTAAAAAAAAAAACTACTGTAAAGTGACTGTCCGTGTTTCAACATTTCGTATTATTTTACAAATCCTTAATGTTCTTCTATCGCATACTTAATCGAGTATATAGTTGTATTGAACTCCAGAGCATAACACACGTATTTTGATTCTCTGAGTAATTAATTGGAGACATTCTCGCAACTAAAATACTCGCCATCATTTTATAGATCTCACTACCTAATTTTTTTTATTAAATTTAGATAAGTAATCGTAATTGGTATATATCTATTAAATGTTCTTTTATACAGTGTATTTCACAGTAATTCAACAACTGCAATAACTTTTGTGCTATTCATTATTTTTTATTTTTTTTTTCGATAAATTATATTGTATTGTGCTCCCTAGCTATATTAAAAATATATTAAATAATTTATTTTTATTTTCAAAGCCCAAATTTTCAAATTTCAAATTATTTTGTTCTACTAGTTGCTAAAAAAAAATTCATTTTTTGACACAGATTTTTTGAAAAATGTTGATGATTAAAACTCTATTTGAGATTTATCCATTATTTTTCTACGATTTTTTTAAGTTAATGAAAAAGTTAACAATAATATTGTTTGTCAAATAAAGTTATCGCATGATAGTGTAAATGTGTAATCACTTTTAATTCAAATAGAACTTTATCTTATCTTGATAGAACATACAATAATTGTACTATAATTTTAATTTGAAATTTGAAATTTTCAAAGATCATAATAAATTAATAACTTAACTTTAATAAGATATTTAAATATAATTATTTTTACTAAAAATCTGGTTTAAAAAATGGTTTAAAAAATTTTTTTAAATGGTAAAATACAATTTTAGGTTTTCAAATTTGAGTTTCGAAAATAAAAAACTAAATGTTCATACAATTTTGTTGTAATGCAGTGTATACTATAATATTAATTAAATAATTAAAAAATTAAAAATAATGAATAGAAGAAAAGTAATTGCATTTGTCGAATCATTCTGAAAAACCCTGTATGCTTACTCGCTATACGTTGAAAATCTAAAAAGACTTTGATTATATTAAAACGCACGAATGAAGTATGTAATTTAATTTGTTTCAGCGCAACGTGTATTCATTCAAGTTTAATGGTGTTTTGACCAACGTATCCCTAGGTGACTGTGGACAATAGTTCTTGAGACAAGGGTTTTTTTTCACGAATTCTCATAATCGGAAATATTTTAGTTAACAATTGTAATAAGATGTTAACCATGTACACGCTCGTTCGAGCAATAACAATTGTATGGATTACTCACCTAATAAACGTGGGTCGGTCACAAAATTTACAAACCATTAATATACGTGAGTTAGAAAAAAAAAAATTATTTTACGAAAAAATAATTATTAAAGTTTATAACAAACAAATATTAAGTTTATCTTATATCTTTCTGATTCACAATATAGTATTTATCAGTGACCGAAATAATTTAGTAGCCGAGGAAACTTTGAGTGTAGCGTTAAACTATATTCGAAGGAATCCCAGGGTCGGATTGATGATCGATGGTATGTACTCGGTGAAAATTGGTGGAGACGACGCTTCGGAAATTTTGGAATCACGTATGTTTTATACTTAAATACAATGTTTAACTTGTATATATTGTATATGTATCATTAAACTACAAAAATACATCTTTCAACAGCAAAAATTATACAAAATGAATGATTGGTTTTAGAATAATAAGGAAAAAGTAGTGTAAATTATAATTTTCATGAAAAAAATTCAATTACTGAAAACATAAGGCGAATTTAATTCACTTAGTAATTTATAAGTATAAATTTTCATATTGATTTTATACATTTTGATATAGATTGCTTTCTTTTTTAGTATACATAACAATTATTATGTTTACATATTACCTGTATTGTAAATATATTATATATGAATGGCCCTCACGAGTTCATTACGCTTGTTTAGCATTAATTCTAGTACACATATCTCCAAATATACATATCTCTATATATCTTATAATTATTAAATTATAACAATTTGTGAGCGATAGAAAACATCCCAATCTGTAAGAATATGAAACAGAGCTATTATTAAAAAAAAACTCGTTAGATACCTTATGTAAGTTATTAATAAAATTAATGATAACTGATAATAGGCCATTAATTTATAAACTCAAATTGACGTTCATTATAGTTGCTATTTATTCCAAATAGATATTAAAATACTTATACTTTGCTATGATATTTTCATATTTATCAGGACCGTACACTCTCCCTGAACATATTATGGTTACCAAGTGATCCCTGGAAACACTGTTAAATGTCTTTTCAAATGCTGCAGTGTACTTGAAAAATAAAAAATGTTATGTTATAGAATATAATTGGGTTTTTAGGAATAAAAGTGTATTAACTTGCTTTAAAATTATTATATTAATTATTATTATTTTGATTTCAAAAATCTAAATCTTATAACAGATATAAAGATTACCAAATATATAATGATGACACAAATTACAAATTTTATGAAGGAAATTTTATCTTGAACGATTTAATACTTAAATGTTGCTAAAACAAATAGAAATAAATTATAAAATTTAACTGTTAACTTCTCGAAATTAACTGGACAGTTATGATAACAAAAAATGTATTTTTCATTTCATTCGGTGCACTTTATTTTGATTACATTTTACAATCATTTGAATGAACTTGTACCGGTCTATTTGAATAAATACTATAACTTTTAATTAAAAAAAGTTAGAAAAGTATTTGTAATATTTCGGTATTCCCATCGATGATAAATTATTATTCGGTGAATTTATGTTTTCAATTTATAAAATTCAAATGTTTAATGCTCATGGGCGTTATTTTATTAAAATATTTAGTCTGTGTAAATTATAATGCATCGATTCGTAACAATAAACCGCCACATTTGGTCATCGACACAACAATAAATGGAGTTTCATCAGAAGCCGTGAAATCATTTACTGCTGCCTTAGCATTGCCTACAGTCAGTGCGTCATACGGCCAAAGCGGTGATATAAGGTAAACAATAATTTTTTTCTAAGACAGCCTGAAAAAACATCGTGTTAAAAAAATGTGATATAAGTATTGGAATTAAATATTTTTAACTTTAATCCAAGTTGAAAACTAAATGTTTTATTTTTGCAGACAATGGAGGAATTTAGATGGAGAACAACAAAAATATCTAATTCAAATAAGTCCACCTGCTGACATTATCCCGGAAATAATCAGAAGTATCGTAGTAGCACAAAATATAACGAATGCTGGCATTATGTTTGATGATACATTTGGTTAGTATTTGCATTCTATATTTAATTTTACGTATGCATTTGTAAACTATAGGTACTTTAGTGAAAATAAGTCATCATTATTGTCGTGTCACTAGTGGTGTTATTAGAGTTATTTTGCTACTTAGGAAGATTATTCTCAAAATAGAAATATATTTGATCATTTACGTTTTCATTCATATTTGATTGCTTTAAGTTTAAATTATTGTTGAATGTTGACAGTAAAAAAATAAATATTACCACATGCATGTTATTATAATGTTATTTACAACCAATTGATTTTACCATAACATACTGGTATTCATTTTAATCAGTGGGCAATAAAAATATTTTATAAAATTATAGTTATTTTTTTATATCATAAAAATAAATATGAATGAGAATATTATCTGTTCCCATAGTTACGACAGTATATCGAAATTATATATTATTATGATCAATAGACCAATAATTATAATTCTGGGTTTGTAAAGATAATTATAAAAATAGTCGTTTACTTTCTGATTGATGGATAAAATAATCAATGAAAATTGTAGAATCTATAATCGCATAATTTATATTATGGTTAGTAATGGAAAAACATTAATTTACCCTAAATATTATTGATACATCGGAAAGTATTTGATGTAATATTGCAAGAACTATTACAAAGGAAAACCAAATATTAGTTTACTTTGAAGGTACAACGTAGTCCCTTAATTGGATGTAGCGAAGAAAACTTCATTAGTCCTGTCGAATGTATAAATTAATACGTACGATGGGGTGATGAACTAAAAACATACTTTTGGTTTATCTTGTACATAAAAATGTAAACGTAATAAAAAAAGCTAAACATCTAAAATAAAATCAATTAAAATAAGATTAAACCTTGGAACACAGTTACTATGTAGTAAATTTAAATTACGCAATTTATAAAATAACAAAACATGTAAACTAACTTAAATATATATATATATATATATATATATATGATTATGTACGCATCATTTATTTTAATTAAACGTAATATTAATTAAGTTTCAAAAACTGAGTTATTGCCATATTCATATATCATACCGTTAAAATGCGTGTGGGCAAAGTCAAACGAGTCTCTTGTAGGGCGTTTGATGTGCGATATTACCACACACTTCACCGCCGTCGATGGGTGTGCATCGCCACCGGCCACGGCTTATGTGTGTTCTCGTACCGGGGACAGAGCGACAGCCGATTTGTGGTAATGACGTATTGTTTTTGTAACGCATTATTATGATCACCTTCAGGGGGAGGAGGCGAAGGGGGCACTTTTATTTGATTTTATCGCTTTAATTATTATGTCTACACATTCTTAATTGTCTATAATTACTTTAGATAAATTTTATAACATATATGTAAATTAATTCAAAACTATACAAATTGAGTAACAAAATGTATCTAAAACCACGATTGCAATATGACAGCATAATCGCGACAGCAGACATCAAAAGTTTCATAAAAATTAACTGAATATTATTTTACGTAGAAAATATGAGATTTACATTTGAAAAAACAAAGTTTATATAGCTACAGCCGCTACAAGATATAATTAGATTGACGTAAAAAAAAAAAAAAACAGTAAAAAACAGCTTTTAGGGTAACTTGAAGATTAAAAAAAAAAAATCAAATTTAAGCATATTTACGGTCAAAAAAGTGGATGAACTTACTTGAAAAATCACCCTGTGATCATTTACGTAATATTTTTAATTATTCGACTTATGAGTCATGAATAATAATGTAATGATTATAAGATATTATAAATCCAGTACATTTATGTTGTTCCAGTTATGGATCACAAGTATAAATCGCTACTTCAAAATATTCCGACTAGGCACATTATTGCTTCTATAGATGACATAACAAGCATTAAACTACACTTGACCAGATTTCGAGATGTAGATATAGTAAATTTCTTTGTTTTGGGAAAACTATCAATCATCAAATCTGTATTGGATCACGCAAATTCTAATAAATTGTTCAGTCGAAAATATGCCTGGCATGTAATCACACAGGTAAGACATTTTTTTTTTTTCATAAAGCATTTTACAAAACTTGTAGGTATATATCTCTATTTTAAGTTACATTATATTTTATTAATTTTCCATGCATAGGATAAAGGATCACTGAAATGTGGCTGTTCTAATGCTACTATTTTGTTTGTTAAACCCGAGCCTGATGTTGGAAGTCGAGAAAAATTATCAAACTTAAGAACTACGTATGGATTAACATCAATGCCAGAACTAAAAGCAGCGTTTTATTTCGATTTTTACTACCGATCTTTATTGGCTATCAGGTAAAATTTTAAGGTCGTGAATCATAAAGTACTTCAAAATACAAATGTACTCATTATATTAATAATATTGATTAGGTATTTGATATTTTTTTAAAAATTAACAATATATGTTTAAATCTTACAAGTTTCTTTTCAATTGTAAAAATATATATATAATTAATCTTCTCAAAATGTTTACAGTATAATATGTTAAAATATATAAATTTTAGTTGCTCTTTGACTGGTATAAAGCAACTACAGTAAATATTAAACGAATATACTTATTATACGTGTAATACGTGTGATATGAGCTCTTTGATTGTGCTTTAGTAGTTCCAACATTGCATACTCCGAACTATAGTTTTTTATTAAAAAAAAAATATAATATAAATTAAAGAACAGAGCATTAGTATGTTGGTGATTGGGTTGCAAAACGGATGACGCATGAAAAATGTGGGAAGTTTAGAAGGGGTCACATGTGAAAAATGTGAATCGAGAGGGTTACAGATAAGTGATGAAACAAGCATAAAGAGCAAGAAATCCAGGTAGTCAGATAACAATACAAAATAAGAAGCTATAATATATTATATTTATCACAATATATAATATTTACTCAGAGTAGAATGACAAAGTGTATACATTTTTCAATGGTTTAGCATTGTGCGTTTACTTCACATAGGGAAATTGCGAGCAGAAAAAAAAATTGATTAAAAGTTATTTTATAAAATAGCGTACTTATTGGTACAATTATTTTATAATTTTATCATAACAATCAGTAGCTATATACATTTTAGTTCAAACTGTTAACTCTTCAAAAACAATTATATAGAAACATTTATGTTTACGCTTTATAGAAAGTTTTTTTAACTAGTTACTTACAAAAATATAAACATTATGCAATATTTTTTTTAACATTATGAAATTGAATAAAATATTTTTTTAATACGCACTTCATTGTAAATCAATAGATTCTACTGCGTAATACTTATCACAACATATCAAAACTATTTAATAAAACATGAATAAATTAATTTTTAAGCCCACACTTTTGAGTTGTTTGACTACTGTACTTAAAATGAAATTAAAATTAAAATGGGGATATTTTTTAAAAATAAAGAGCGTAACCTGCAGAGTGGTTAATTGAGAAAATAAGTGCTTGGTTATTTTCTTCAAATAAAACCTACTTATTTTATTATTTTTTTTATAGCTATTCAAGTTCCGACTCATGTTGTTATAATATTATTATAATGTGTAATCTAGTTTTATGTTTAAAACCGTGTAGATCTATGATGAACAGTGGTGAATGGCCCTCAAACATGACCTACACCGCATGCGATGAATATAATGAAGAAAATCCTCTTCCTAGAAGAAATATAGACTTACGGAGATATTTGAAAGATGTAATTAAAATTATAAAAAAAAAAAAAAAAATTTTTTTTACATCGTGGCATTATGTTATACTAACAGTGAAATAAAATATGTCTGTAAATTAAAGATGACCGAACCACCATCATACGCTCCGTTTTTAATAGATTCAAACGGCCACAGTTACGAAGAGTTCACAATGCGACTGGAAAAAGTAACTGTGCTGAACAGTCAGTCAGTAAGTGCTGAAAACGTGGGCTCTTGGAAGGCAAGTCTTAATTCACCGATTGTTGTAAAAGATGCAGCGAACATGACACATTTTTCAGCTGTGACTGTATACAGAATTGTTACGGTTTTGGTAAATAAAATTAATACAACTACCTATATAATATGTATGCCTTTCGATTTGTTCACTCCAGACCAATCCGCAGTGAAGTAGACAACATAATACCATCTCAACATTTTTATAATAACCTTGTATAAAAATCAACGTATCAACATCACTGGCCATGGCTGTAGCCCATAAGCGCAAAATATGACCCAAATGCAATCCAAAAGCGCAAAAATAAATATCCCATAACCGCAAAAAAAAAAAAATACCTTTTTCATAACCCATAAGCGCAAATTAATTTTATAAAAAAAAAATGTATTTTATTAAAATCATATAGTTATTATATATTATATAGTTATTAAATACTATGCTATTCGTGATTGTAAATGTAATGTATTTACTATTTAAGTATAAAAATATATAAATAATTATAAAAATTATATTTAATTTAATAGCAACAACTAATAGATGTTTTGTTTAAGATCAATAAAAAATAAATAAATAATGAAGTACCTTAATATTAAATTTGAAATTTGAAACTCAAAGTTTTTAAGTAATCCAATCTTGAAATATTTTTTTCTATGTATTAGTTCCATGCTTTTATATTGTAGTTGACTTTAGAGCTGGTAATACCACTACTAAGGTAGTAAGGTACCTTAGCTATCGATAGCTCGGGTCATCGAAAAAATTTTACCTTTTGCGCTTTTGGTCTATCGAAAAAAATTGACTTTTTGCGCTTTTGGGTTTCACCGCTGACCATCGTATGGATTTACATTCAAACATAATTCATAAAATGTTTCAGCAAAACCCATTTATGATACAAGTTAACGATGAAGATGGTAAAGGGGTAAAATTTAAAGGCTACTGTATCGATTTAATAGAAGAAATTAGAAAGCTAATCGGTTTCGAGTACGAGATCTATACAGCACCGGATAATAATTTTGGTAACGTTCAAGTTGACACTATAATATTATCATTGAATCACGGTAAAATGATTCAATAAATTATTGTATTGCATTTATTTCGTAGGCAATATGGATGAAAATGGTCAATGGAACGGAATGGTAAAAGAACTTGTCGAAAAGGTACACCACGCGCGTCGTATAAAATATTATCAATCGTTCGTTTTTACTACTTACCATAAACTCATACACGGATTAAATACAATATTTCTAGAGAGCTGATATTGCACTGGGCTCACTATCAGTAATGGCCGAGAGGGAAAACATAGTAGATTTTACGGTTCCCTACTATGATTTAGTTGGGATAACAATTTTAATGAAAAAACCGCAAACCCCGACCTCGCTGTTTAAATTTCTTACGGTTCTAGAGAATGATGTATGGGTGTGTATACTCGGAGCTTATTTTTTCACCAGGTGAAAAATATAATATTACTCGCACAAATCTACAAATGCGTGTCCGTATGCAAATAGCGCTTGTTTTTAACACGTGAATTCGAATGTTGGTTATTATTTTGTTTTTATCAGTTTCTTGATGTGGGTATTCGATCGTTGGAGTCCGTATAGTTATCAAAATAACAGAAATAAATACAAAGATGACGAGGAAAAACGGGAATTCAACTTAAAAGAATGTCTATGGTTTTGTATGACCTCTTTGACACCACAGGTAATAGTTAAGAATAAATAAGATTGAGACCGCATTTGAATAAAATATTAATTTAAAACACCTAAATAATAAAGATTTAAATAAATAATGTGTTCTTGAAAATAACTTTAAAAACATTAAACATTATAATTCAATTATTCAAAATTTTACAGCAATTATATAAACTATAAAGTATAATGAAAATATTTGAAGTGTTCACGGTTTACCCCGTATAATTATTTATGGAATATTCAACCTCGATGTTATTTTATTGATTAAAACGACATTTTCTAATATATTGTACAGTACTGATAATTTACGATATAAAGATAGAATTTTAATTTTCAATTTAGTTATTATTTCATTCATAAGGAATTTTGCGTTTTCATTACGAATACAAAAATTGAAACGATCTAAAATAAATGTACTTACTAATAAGTTATAAGTTAGAGTATACTATAAATACATTGTAATAGCACAATGTTAATAATGAATTATTGCGATCCAGATCCATAATTTTACTTTTGAAAAAGATAATAAATATCGTATCATAGATTTTCAATAAACAACATATTTTATATTAACAAAAAAGATATTATTTTTGTTCGTTATTTTATAGGGCGGAGGTGAGGCACCGAAAAATCTTTCCGGTAGACTTGTTGCTGCTACGTGGTGGCTCTTTGGTTTTATAATAATAGCGTCTTACACAGCTAATTTAGCAGCTTTTCTAACAGTTTCTCGGTTGGATACTCCTGTAGAATCATTGGACGATTTGTCCAAACAATATAAAATACAGTACGCTCCATTGAACGGTTCGGCAACAATGACTTATTTTCAACGAATGGCTGACATCGAAACGCGATTTTATGAGTTGAGTATATATTTTAGTCGTATAAATAAAAATAAATAACGTTCTAAGTGGTAGGTACGTTGCGATTAACACGATTTTCAACCATATAGGATATGGAAAGATATGAGCTTAAACGATAGTCTTAGCGAAGTGGAGAGAGCGAAACTAGCTGTATGGGATTATCCGGTTAGCGACAAATACACAAAGATGTGGCAAGCAATGAAAGAAGCTAAACTACCGAACACTTTAGAGGAAGCCATTGAAAGGGTTAAGAGTTCTAAATCTTCTAGTGAGGGGTTTGCTTACTTAGGTAGGTGGTACCTATTAAAGTGTAATACATGCAGTGTTTTTGAGCGTTGAATATTATCGTATTTATATACCTACCTGCAAAATATAACATTCCCGCCGGAGTAACGACAATGGTTTTGTGCAGGAGACGCTACAGACATTAGATACCAAGTGATGATCGACTGCGATTTACAAATGGTCGGCGATGAGTTCTCCAGAAAGCCATATGCCATTGCAGTGCAACAAGGGTCTCCGTTGAAAGATCAATTCAACAACGCGATATTGTTGTTGCTGAACAAACGTAAATTAGAGAAATTGAAAGAAACGTGGTGGAACATGAACCCGGAGAGAATACAATGTGAAAAACAGGACAATCAATCCGACGGCATTAGCATCCATAACATAGGTAGGTTATACAACAAAATCATTTTGTTCATTCGTAACACAGAAATTAAAATCAATTGTTAGAGGTATAGGTGTTATTGTTTTTTTTTAAAAAAAAACCGTCCAAGTACAGGTTTTGTCGTAAAAGTTCCGAAATGAATGGTATAATTTTGTATTTTATACGTCATATCTCACATTTATGAATTTTTCAATACTAAACTTACCTACGTAATAAAATATTGTTTTAGTACAAAATAATTATAATAATCATCATGTGTAAGTGTCCATAATTATACCCATAACGTTTAAGAGCCGAATTCATATTCAACTTATTTATTATTAAGTATACCTAGTTTATATTGATTATTAATAAGTTGTATTTTGATATCGTTTGCATTTTTTTTTTTTTTTAACGAACCTTATTCTCTGTTTTATAACACCAAAAATTCCATAGGCAAGTACTAACTTTATGATAATTAATACATTCAATTTCCAAATTGGTGAAATGTATTAATAGGTAATATAGCATTAATTAAAAATTATTATTATTTTGTTTTATTATTTTATCGATTTTCATTTTAACTACATGATTTTATTACATAGTGTTTACTTATATAATAATTGAATGCAAATCATTCTATTTGTCATAAATCCAATATTTATAGTTACAAGTGTACGACTAATTTATTTATGTTGCACTTGTACATAATTTCAATAAAGTATTATAATATAGGTACCTAATCATAAATGAAAATAGTTTTTTTGTCTTATATGTTTTAAATATATTAATCAAATAAATGTTGGTACTGCCATAGACAATTTATACATTTAACATTTTAACTTTTTAACATATGTTATATGATACAATTATTGTATGGTACCTACTTTAATGTAATTATTGCATAAAATAATACACATTTGTTTATATTATAATTTTATCGTTTGTTTAGGTGGAGTTTTTATCGTAATATTTGTTGGGATTGGATTAGCTTGTTTTACGTTAGCATTTGAATACTGGTGGTATAAATACAAAAAAAGCTCAAAAGTTGCAAATACAATGAATCCAAAACAAATGGTAATGGGCAGAGGAGAATTCACTTATCCAGTCATACCTAATTATGAAACTTCTGGAATGAGATCAAGAAACATCATCCAAGGTTTCAGGTAAAAACAATGATAAAGTTATAAAAATAAGAAAATAAACATAGGTAGTATATTTTGATACTAGAATAAACTAATGTTTTTCTTTCATTTAGGCGATCCATTGGCCAATCTACACCAAAACAACAATAATACACGACTTTTTAATAATCGTACTTACCTACCGACTTCGATAACTTCGAACTTATTGCATCGAATATAAAATAGATTTTAAAATAGAACTAGTTGTTATATCTCTAAAACTAAAAAAAATCTACAATATAATACATTACAATTATAAAATGATTTCTTACTTATTTATATATTTATTATTAATTTAAACGGGTTGAACCCAATTACAAATTTTTATAATAAAAATACAATTTTGTGGACTTAAATTCTAATTAAAAAGAAATACAGTAATAGTATATGTATATAGTATACAAATGATAATATTAAAAACAACAAAAAACAATATAAAAATATAATTTAGACAATAATAATATAGGTAGCAGAAATAATTTATAGATAAGCAATATGGTTACAAAAACAATCAAAAGAGGGAAAATTAAATAGATCTATCTGGACGTCATTAGTTATTTTCATTAATCTATTAATAGGTGAGCAAAGAGCGTAATCAGTTCATTGAAAAGGAATATAAAAAGTATTTGCAGACCTAGTTCGACAAAGAGGAACATTAAAATTTAAGCAGCTGAGTAACTCTGGACAATTTAAAAAACCATTTACTAATTTATAAAGAAACTTCAAACTAATGATTTTTCTCCTAGCAGCTAGACTGGTCATGTTTAATTCGTTTAATAATGGTGTATATTGTGAGTGTGGTTTGCGTGGTATATTATATTTGTAAGAAATAAAACGAAGAAAACGGTTTTGAATAGTTTCTAGGCTTTGTATATGAACATTACTAGAGGGTGACCAAACGACCGAGTTGTATTCCAGAGAAGAACGCACTAGAGAAAAATACAGAATTTTTAAGGCTTCGGAATTAGTAAAATCTTTACAGGTTCTATTAATGAAACCTAATGTAGTAGATGTTTTTTTTTGTTATGTTTAAATAATGTTTATTGAGAGAAAAAGTTGAATCAAAAGAAACCCATAAATCGCAAATTTCAAAGACGCGCTGAAGTACAATATTATTTATGGTATAATATTTAATAATTGAAGTGCGAGACCTAGTAAACGACATTACTTAGCATTTATCAATATTTAACAGTAACTTACTAAACAGTATTTTACTTATATGTATATGGTACATTAATTATTGTTTATAATTTTTAAAACACTATTATAAAACAATGTCTTAAATGTCTATGATGATCTAAATTAGAAATGTTAACCCAATGAGGCAGGTAATCAACTACAAAATACCAAAGTATAGATATTAATATACTATACAGATGTTATACACACATGTTATGTGTAAATTAAGTTTTTTGCTTACAAACAGTTTCAAAATTGGCTTATGAAAAAATAGAAACTATATATTAAAACGGCTAAATTAACAGACTTAATTAATTCCGACTGATAAACTTCTAATTAACTGATTAATTCTAATACAAATGAGTCAACACCAAAATAATTATTATACGAATTGCAAAGTTCAGCATTCCCATTTATTTTAGTTTTTATTAATGACGCATAGGTATTCATGATTTTTTATTAATCAAGCTTCGGGCATAAATATAATTAGTGTTTCCAAACGATATTTTTTCCAAGGAATATAAAAATCGACCATTTATACAGCTCCATAACGTGATGACAGATACAGGAAAAAAAACATCATTGTAAAATCAATATATTCATCACTCCTTTCCGAATCTAAAAATGATTTAAATATAATATTATATCAATATCCAATAAACCCTACCACTCTCTGGATAGTGGGTTATGTCATTCCACCAATAATGTAATAACCTTTTTTTGAAATACTTTACATTTTTGAAATACCAATGTTGTTAAATTTAATAAAAAGTATTATCATTTCACAAGCTTATCAAATTTTTTTTAAAAAGAAATGGACCCCGTGCAGCCATAGAAACACATTTCTCAGACCCCTGTAATCAAATTTAGAAAGTGTCAACCCTTCCTAAAAATACTTATTATTTGTTAATTGTTAGAAAATCAACTGTTTAGTTTAGAAAATTACTTTAAAATAATTATAATTAGTAATTTAATATTGTTCTCTATTGTAT
Source organism: Chaitophorus viminalis (assembly GCA_025469195.1). Classification (NCBI taxonomy): domain Eukaryota; kingdom Metazoa; phylum Arthropoda; class Insecta; order Hemiptera; family Aphididae; genus Chaitophorus; species Chaitophorus viminalis. The sequence continues at coordinate 206,994 of JAIPRK010000188.1, forward strand.
GATTATTAATTAATTTTCAAATTATATGGATGTATGTGATGTTTGTTGAACTATTTTTGTTGACAAATAAGTATAATCACGGTTTTCCTTATAAATAATACTAAAATATGCACTTCAATTATTTGTACTATTGACTATTGCTATAAAATACTTACTTAGTACATATGGTTTGACATGGTTAATTTTTGAATAGGTTAATAGCCAATAGCTCATTAATTGGTTAAGAGTAATTTCAAAACAAATGCACATTTTGTTTAACTTCATAATGCTTATTTTATTTTATTTTAAAATTAAATAATTAAAATCTTTTTAAATAAAAACAATTTACTTTTTTAAGATTCATTGATTTTAATCATAGAACAAATAAATATTGTAAGAATTTTAAATATGTACTAATCTAGAAATGTACTATATTAAATTCTTAATTAAAAAATTGTTCTAGTAGGTATTTAGAGTGATAGGCATGAAACAAATTAATGCAGTTGGGGGATTTTCATAGGGATCGCAGTTTGTAGACCAAGTCTTAACGAGTATTTCAGGTCTTTTAAGATATCATGATAATTTAATATCAAATATATATATATATATATATATATTTTTTTTTTTATAACAAATTCATTATGGAACAATTTATGAAAAATAAAAACAATTTTATTGAATTAAACCCTATACACAATTAAGTTGGATAAAAACCAGTAATATTTTTAATTGCTTCTCCTTGGTCTTGAACAGATACCTCTTGATAAAAATGAAATTCCATTGAAAATGAAACGATGCCTGAAGTGAATGCTCAAAGACCTTTTGAATAGCCTAATAAATCAGCAAGAGAAACTAGTGCAATTATCACCTAAAAAAATCATACACTTCAATAACTAATAAACAATAAAAGTATAGATTCATAGATTATTTATTTATTACCCTACTATTTGATCTATTTGTAATATATTTTATAGATCCTCTCCTTCTTCCGAAATCAAAAACTACCATAGAAGAATAATTTTCATCACGTACAACTTCAACGCTCATGACAGGTTCAAGTACATTTGTCTTAGCAGATTTCAGTAACTTTTTTTAAATAATACAATTGTTAAAATTACAGCAATATTGAGTTAAAATTAAAAATAGGGCATACTTGTAGAGCACATTAATTTACAGCTGAACTCAAAACAGTGTCTGATGTTCCATAACCAATTTCCAACAAATGGCAATGAAGCATAAATCTATCATTGATCACCTAAAACCAAAAATAACAGAATATTTTTTTTTTTTCAATTATAAAAATGTTTTAGGAAAAATTTATTTTAATTTTAAATTAATATTTCATAAGGACAGAATATGTTTTTGAAGTAAGTAATTAGATCTTAATATAGCAAAGTGTGTTAATTAAATTGTAATATGTACAATAATAATTAATAGGTTACTTAGTCTAATGTTATATTTGCAGCATCATTTACACAAATATTTTTACCAAAATAATAGAAAAGAAAAATGTAAAGAGTAATACTCAAAGCCATGATCAGAAGTGATCAGGAGAATAAGGATTACAAATAATTTTTTTAACAATATAATAATTTTGATTGAATAGCTTTACCCAAAGTACTCAATGCATGTTATACAAATATAAGAATGAAAGAGCAATTACCAATTCTTCTTCTTCTTGGCTTTACAATTCTTTAAGAATTTTGGCCGCCCCCGTCACCGTTCTCCAATAATCACGATCCTGGACTCTATCTTCCCAATTTGTCACTTCAAGTGTTTCTAAGTCCTTCCTTATTCCATCCATCCATCGCTTCCTAGGCCTTCCTCATGGTCTTTTCCCCATCAGTTACCATTCGATTGTTGCTCTTGTATTGGTGGTTTTTGTTTTTCCCATGGTATGACCAAACCATTTGAGTCTTTGACACTTAATGTGACTTCTTAATAATGGAACTTCAGTGATTTTTCTTAGTTCAGTATTTTTTCTTCTGTGCCATCTGTTTGGCTCATTATCAAACACTGGACCACAAATCTTCCTCAGTATTTTATTTTCAAAAACAAGCAGCTTTTTTTTTAATTGTATAGTAGTGGGCCATATTTCACATCCATAAGTTACCATTGGTCTTATTATGGTCATGTACAACCTGATCTTAGTTCTTTTGGAAAATAATTTTGATTTAAAGGCAATTGCCAATAAGGAAAGTTATTAATTTCTATTTTAAAGGCATATGTATAAATGAAATGCAAACTACTATTTGACAGAATATAAACTTAAAGTTACATTACATACAAAAAAACTGCTTGTTTTTATAATTTTTAAAAAAAACTTATAAATGTAAATCAATAAAATTGTTTAAATTATACAAATACTGAAATACAATAATAAGTCATATTTTTCATATTAAATTATTTTATAATTTTAAAATATAATTGTTCTGTTGAAATGAAATGAAATTATTTAGAAATAATTGATTAGAATCATTTTTAATGTGTTTGAACACTTATCTGAAACTGAACAGAAAAAACAGGTATTCTGAAATATGTTTAACATAAAACCATTTAACACTTTAGTTTTTATTACTATAAAAATTTTTTTAACTATTGATAAAACAATATCATCTACCAAAAATTATGTAAAAAAATTAAATATCTTATATCAGCGGTTTCCAAACTATGCTGAAAACCATGAGCTTATTCTAGGGGCACTGCAATCTATATGAACTAATGTTCATTTATTATTCATATTGCAAGTTTTTATTGTGGTACTCACGTGGGGCACCGTGTTTAAAATTGGTCCAAAAAAAAGCACTGCATCGTAAAAAATTTAGGAACCGCTGTTTTATATTATACTATGTAAATTGCAAACAACACTAGTTATTTTAATAGAGGACATTTTTGGACCGAAATACAAAATTATAGCAAACTTATTAAATAAACCTAGTTTTTACATATCTAATTCAATGATTAATAATACAGAAACATTGTATAACTTATCAAAAACTATTTAAAATGTACTTAAGAATGAACTATATATATTTTTTTATTTATTTCATTGATCCATATCTTTTTATAATTCTATTGCACCAACACTTTCATAGATAAAGTTCTAAGATCAATAACATTGAGTAATCATTGCTACTACTAAGACTTATTTTGCAACTGTGGTTTAAATTTTATTTAAATTGAGCATTAAAAATGTAAAATAAATAGAATTATACATGAATTACTTTTGCTAATTCAATAAATGTGAAGCAACTTCAAAATAAAGTTAGTTCATACATTAACAAATAAAACAATTTATTTTAAACTTCATTTCATTCTGAATTAGAGTAAGAAAATATACTTTAAACATAATTCAGAAACAATATTAAACTAATAATTAGTTAACAAATGTATCAACTTAAAATAACAAAAATTTCTTAATTAGCTTAGTATTTCATTATGTCAAGAAAATGTATTAATTAATAAATAATAAATATATAGGCACCGATTTTTAAATCAAGTCTGCTTCAGACATTAACAAAAAAAAATACAGGATCTGGTACATGCATCTCAACTCTGAGTGTTTCAACTGATTCTTCTTTTGTCATTGCTTTTGATTTTGACAATTTAGTTAATGCACTATTAACGGCATTATTACTGCTAGAAAGTAAATCTCCACAAACAGTACTCTGAAACAATGGACAAGACTTAAATTGATTATATTACTTTAACTTAGTGAAAATGATATTTCATAGACCTTGTATTTAGTTAATGTACCTACATAAAAATATTTTTATCTATTGCGTTACAGTTATGAAAAGAATAAATATTATGTTCACATTTTATACTTTTTCATATTGAATAAATATTTTTTAAAAATCAAACAAATATGTACTAAGTTTTCAGTGGATTAAATTTAAACATCATGCATACCTTTAATCCAGTAACAGCTACAATATTGTCCAATTGAACATCGAAAACTTCTTTATAATCATCTGCATAAACCATCATAACACATTTATTAATATTTTCAGACTTGGACCGAGTAGCATTATATACTTTTTGAACCTAAAAATAATTGTGACATTTATTAATTTTATTAATTTAGTTAATACATGTATGTAGTATGTAGATGAACCAAAAATAAAATAAACGAAAAATTATTCAAAAATCTATGTTTGAAATTTAATCGAATAATTTTTTATTCGAATAATCATAATTGAAAATTAGTAGAAAAATTATTTAAAAAAAGTATTTAAATTATTTTTTATTTGAATGTTAATGTTTTTAAAATAGTTTAATACATTTTATTTGAATAATTGTAAAAAAAATCATTCAAATAAATTATTATTTGAATGAAATATTATCTAAATAATATTTTATCTAGAAAAAATTCCATTTGAATAACGCCCTACCATGTCATTGCCATTCCATTCTATCTTAGTCTGTATACAGAGTTCAAATTGTAATTTTAAGAAAGTTTATTTTTTTACCTTTTCTGGAGTACCTAAATATACCCTTAAAAATTTAACTGATCCTTTTTGTTTTTCATGAACAATTTTAAAAGCTCTAGCAGACATTGATAATATACCAAAAACTTTAAATGGGTCAAAAGTTGATCGATCATTAGGAGATGGAAGATAATCTATTCAGAAATAATATACCATCAGAATTTAAAACAATATTGGCAGTTGACTCATCCATATCAGCTAAATCTCCAACAAGTGACTCTTTAACCTTGCATAAAGCCTCCCATCGCTTGATATTTTCTTCTATGTAAGTACATGTTACTTTTTGACCATATTTTCCATGCCAAGTTTGTATATATTTTATTATTACATCTATTAATCCTATGAGTCGTCCATTGCTTTCTACCAAAAAAAAAAAAAATAATAATAATAATAATAATAATAATAATAATAATAACTATATTTACTAGCAAAATAAATATGAATAAATAATTATTAATTACTAATTAATATAAAATATTAAATAATTATAGTAATAATACAATAAAATAATATAAAAATATTAAAAATTCACAACTATAAGTATAATTATATGAAAACAAATGATAAAAACAGTAACTATTGGTTTCACCTATAAGCTAACTTTAGTGTACATCAGTTTGGTAAATAAAATGCCTTAATTTATTTATTATTTATTTATGGATAGTGAGTCTACTATAATTTACAAAATATTATGATATATTATAATATAATATATATTATATTATATATATTATATATAATATATATTATAATATCATTATAATATATAATGAATTAATAAATAACATGATATAAAACATATAATATAATTTGATACATAACAGAAATATTAATAATATTTAATAATTCAAACTAAATAAGTGAGGGTGCTCATTACTGAAGTAGCAGGTAAATCATTCTCTCAATTGGCTCGTTTCTACTAAAATTGATATTGTGAGCAGCAAAAGCAAAGAGAGCAGATGACTTGGTGGAACAGGAAACAACTTTAACTTTTTTTGAGAGAAAGTAAAGATAGAGCATGCCAACTTCTCTCAATTAATTTATGTAAAAAGTAAAAATTTGTCTCAACTTTCCTATCATTTAATGAAATAAAATCGAGTTGAGCATAAATAGTTAGTAGTCTTGGGAGGAATACTAATAAAATTAAATTAACAGAACACTAATATAAATAAAATATTTAACATGTAATTCAGAAAATATAAAAATTTTAATAGATTGTATAGCAGAATAATTATTATTTTAATCATAGCCCCTAATAAGTACTTATAATTACTAGTTTCTGCTATACTATCTTATACAATTTTTATATTTTCAATATGACATATTAAATATTTTATTTATGTTAGTGTTTAGTTAAATTACTTTTATTATTAGTGAATTTTAATTACCAAATTATACATCATTTTGAAGATGACTCACAACTGAAACTAATAGTTACTGTTTTAATTATTTAATATATTTATAGTTGTGAATTGTTAATATTTCTATATTATTGTGTTACATTATATAGGAGTATAAAACTATTGTTAATTATACAATATTTACAATAAAATGTATTAAAAAACATTGGTATCTGATACTTTTATGGGTGTATATTTCAACATATTAGAGTTTACTCAAAGAAATTTCTAATTGCTACAGGTGTACTTTTAGAAAATAAATATATGGTAAAAAAAAGTTTCTAAGTATTCTTATTAATTGCATATCATTTAATACTAAATATATGTCATATGATGTTTTTGAAAATAGTAATTACATTATGGAAAATATAATTTTAAAATTACAATAAATTATAATGTAATAATGTGATTTTCAAAAGCTAAAACTAATGTTTACCTCTTACTCTTATTTGTAATTGCATGGAGTAATATTAAATTTTGACTTGATTAAACTTATGCATAATGACAACGAAGAATCAGATCGATCCATTTTGTTAGCATAAACAATACAAGGTATTTCTTACCTATTTGCTTGATGCCATACAGTTAATGTCTGAGCTTCAACTCCTAATAAATTATAAAAATATTTCACATTTAAAGAAGCTTTTTAATAATATTTTGTTTAATTATTTATACCAGCTGAAGAATCCAGCATTATAACTGTATCATCAAGAACATTTAATTTCTGTTCCACTTGCATTGTAATATCAATGTGTCCTGGAATGTCAACCAAATTAATATTGTGTTTTTCCAGGGTATGGTAACAGCAACAGACGTTATAGTGATACCTGTAAATATATGTTGGTTAAATATTCTTATTTAATATTGTTTATGAATTATTATAATTCCACCTCTATTTCTCTTTTGCTCGAAATAATTAGTAACTGTATTGCTTTTTGTATTACTTTATGTTATATTGCAATATTTACCTGCATCTATATGTGCTAAAATGCCAACATTTCTTATTTTGGACCTGTTATTTTTACTGTAGCAATAATAACATCTCTAAATGCACTGGATCCAAGTATTACGTTGCACTTTTCGAAGAAGCAACATTCTAAAACGGATAAATAAATACATCCATGTAAAAATATTATGGTAAAATTAATAAAATATATAAAAAAATATCTAAATTTAGCTGAATAATACATCATTTTAGTAAGTAAACGGGGATTTTTTTTTTTTTTTTGATTTTCCAATCAATTGTATCTATTTAACATGGCTATAGATAGGTTATTCAGTGTAGATAGTACCAAATACAGCCGTGATATCAACACAATATTATCACTGTTGTCAGTCATGTGAGTAAATTAAAATTTATATAGAAATTTGATACTTGCCTGTTTTACATGACCCAGTAATTTTTAAAGCACGTTTTTCAATAGCTTTGCTGGTGAACACTTCCGGACGATGGCAAAAAAATACATGTGTAGTTATAGTTTTATCTTTATTCATACGACTTCATCTATGCTTCACATATTTTGTTGAAGTACTGACTTCCTCATTGGATTTCCATTCTTCAAATTCTATAACAATTTTAAAATACCGAATTTTGTTATCTTTTAATTATTCAATAAATACACTCACCCTGAAATTAATCAAAATTTATACTGATTATTTCATTGACTACTTCATTTTCACCTGGTTTCATATGGATATTTATATGTCTCATTAAGTTGAACTTTCTTTTAAAAGACTTCTCACAATGCGCACACTCAAACATAATTATAAAAATAAAAAATTCAAAGTAAAAAGTTAATTTAAAAATTTAAAAGCCAGTAAATACTAAATTCAAAACGAAATTATGCTATGATAATTGATAAGGAATTCGATTTGATAACTGATAAGAAATTTGCTCATTTTATGCTGTCTTTAGACGCAGTAGACGCTCGTAATACACTTTGTAATTTGTATGTTATTAGTTATTACCATCATATATTAAGCAAACGGTTAAAAGTCAACAAAAGAAAATTGTATAAATTAAAAAAATCATTCCAAAACTTCAGAAAGAGAACTTAATCAACGAGGATGTTGGCTTCACAATGTTGGAATCTTTTGGTAAGAACCAAGATTTAATAACTAATTGGGCCAAAAAAAATTTAGGAAAAAAACTCTCCGAAAAAAATTTAGTCCTGCTATAAGGCAATTTGCTTGATCATTGCATTTTTCTGTTGGAGCGTATGAATATGTTCGACAACAGTTTAATACAATTTTGCCCCACCAACGTACTCTTAGTAAGTGGTATTCTAATAGGTATTAATGTCAATCCAGATTTTACTAAAGAAGCCCTTAAATCATTAACTTTAAAAGTTGAAAATTCACCTAACCCCGTATATTGTACTTTGATGATGGATGAGATGATTATTCGCTAACATCTTCGGTATGACAGTACTACAGGTACATAATATCGTCGTATAGATTTAGACAATGGAATGACCAATGTTAGCCTTGATATGGCTAAGGAATGTTTTGTCCTTAAGGTTGTTTCAGTTTATGAAAATTGGAAGATACCAATAGGATATTTTTAATCGGTAATCTTAATAGCTCTCAAAAATCTAAATTTATTAAACATACTTTGGCTCTTTTACAATCAACTGGTGTAACAATAATTAATCTTATATTCGATGGATGTGTAACAAACTTCACTACTGCAAGATTATTGGACTCTAATTTTAATATAAATATATTACACCCGTATTTTGATTTTAATGGTATACTTAATGAAATAGTTACATTCATGGATCCAGCCCATATGATAAAATTGGGGAGAAATACATTTGGAGAAAAAAAAAACAGTTTTTAGACATTGCAGACAATACAATTGATTTTGGGTATATTATTAAGTTATTTTGTCTGCAAGAGAAAGAGAATTGCCATTTACCAAATAAATTAAGGAAACAACATATTTTTAACGGAAAATAAAAAATGAAGGTGAAATCACAATTACTGAGTAAGTATGTGACAGATGCCTTAACATTCTGCAAAGATAATTTAAATATGAGTGAGTTTTCTATTTCTAATGCAGGTGCCACCTGAATCTATTGTAATGATGATGGTATAATCTATTTTGAAGGATTTGTACTTGTCTTAGATTCTTGAAGGAAAAGTAGATTTATTGGATTTGTGGAGGGTTAAATAGTATCTTATTATAATATAATGATTTTATTGAATCAAATTATATCATATGAAATTTTATAAATGATGTCAGGATCACCTTGAATCGTTTTTTGGTACTGTGAGAGCACAAGGTGATTTCAATTATAATCCAACAGCCCAACAGTTTCAAACAGCCTACAGGAAAATAATGATAAGTTTAGTGTGAATAATGACCAAAACTTTAACACAGGAAATTGTATACCACTTGAGGACATTGATATCATACATTATTCCAGTACAGTCGTACAGACCATATCAAAGTACTGAATAATAATTAGTTATATTAGTATTTGTACACAGTTATTGATGAAGACAACTCAGAAAATATAAATTTATATTATAATAGATCATGATTACATTGGTAACCACACTGAAAAATCCTTAAGTCACTTCACGAGTAATGAGAGAGATTATTACTTGTATAGCGGGTTTTGTGGATTACAAACTAATCATTTACAAACTTAATCGTATTTACAATATTATCAAAAAATATAACCATAAACTAAAATAAAGCTTATAATTTCTGGTTCAAAGTTTTTCAAGGAGTCGAATTTCCCCATTTTCATAAAATATATGATCCTGATGTTTATTACACGATTTATACGTATGATCATTGACAGTGTATGTATTATACAGGTTTTCGAAAGATTTTATTGTACCTTCTACTTATTTGATATTATAGGGTTAAGGTACAAGTATACAATATTACTTTATGTTTGAATGTTTTACAGTTGTAGATAATATTGATAATTTGTATATACAAAATGTTTGAAATATTAATATTGTTAAGTGCGCAAAACTGTATGATCATATCAAATACAATATTTTATTATTGTTTTGTTCCAAATGTGTATTTCGTGCATAGGAATGCATACATATTAGTTATTACATACTTGATACTTATACTTTCGGCTATAAAAACGTATAAATACAGTGAATTAGCACTCCTCTAAATACGACGACCGAACTTTTACATGCGAACTAACATCAATAAGGTTTGAAATGTACCCAAAACGAATTTGGCTCTTTTCACGAAAACCCGAAGCGGATTAAATTCAATTGGATCACGTTTATGTGCGTGCGCTGGCACCGAAAACCAAAATACCGTCACGCAGTAGTTTCAAAACTAATAATTGATTAAAAAAAAAAAAAAACGTATCAGGGTAAGGACAATGTCCGTCATAGTGTGTGACATCTCGACGTGGACAACATGCATGCAGATGTAGGTATAGTGAATCGCATATCTTACATAGGTACTGTACAGAATGTTCACGTAACGACTAGGTAAATATACAGCGCTCGAATAACGGATACGAATAGTGGCGTTTTATCCAATGGAATTCTATTATTGTTGGTGTAATCAGGGCCGGATTTAGAATTGGTAGGCCCCTAAGCTCAATTGTGGTGTTGGCCCTACCAGAAAGTTTTTAGAAAATAGAAAGGACATACACACAAACAGATAAACTAAGCCATCTTTAAAACATTTTCAAATAATTTTCTATCCAAAATCGAGAGTATTGCAACTTTCTAACTTCTAGTTATTTAACCGAAAATAATAACATTTAAAATATAGTATATTAAAGTGTGGATTCAATTACCATAAAGTAGTTAAAAAGGTATTCAACGCTCTTTATTAATATTACTACAGTCTACACACTATATAGTATATTTTATTACACAACACCAATTTTAGAAAACTGAAAAAGAATGAAAAATATTTAGACGGAGCTTTTTTTTTTTTTTTTTAATTATATGATGGTGTGGTGAGGGCCCTGTTGTGGTGCAGACCCATAGGCTATAGCCTATATAGCCTATGCTTAAATCCGGCCCTGGGTGTAATATGTAGCGTAATTATTATAAGAACATTTATAAACTCATTATGAATTTATGAATTTATATTTTATTACACTTTGTAATAAGATAATTGATGCACACGTGTAATAAAATGCTATCGGACAATTCGGACATGACACGCACGAACCGAGAATATATAATCTATTTTTAATATTAAACAATATTCGCAGAATTACACATATGTGCACAGCCATATAAATTATAATATTACTCGCGAAACATTTGTGTTTTTTACCATACGCGCGGATACGCGGATCCACGTGTGTGTGTGAGTGAGTTTAAAATATTCGTCGCTGTAAGTATCTTTGTATCATTGATAATTGATGGCTGCCTACAATACTACAACAGTTCATACTTCATAGTAGTGTACTTAAAAATACGTTTATTGCTTTAGCGCACGGTTTGTGCGTCTGAGCACCGATGGAAAATGTTAACTTGTACAGCGAACTATATTATTATTAGGGTGCGGATTTGTATGTATTTATATATTTGTCATGAGTGATGATAATCGGATGATTCTTCAATATAAATATGATTCAGAACTATCTGAGTATTTTAAGCTATGATTGATACTACATATTTGTAAATATTTTTACTTAAATTACATATTTTTGTTAGATATTCCCCTATTTTGAAAAAATTATCATCATCGCTGTTAAATCCGTTTAAAAATTTACAGTCGTACGTCCTGACTCTTTAATACTTACGCACCATTAATATTGGATTGAATATATAGTTTAAAATGTTAAGTGTATTATGTATGAATGTAGCTTATAATATGTTTATTATAGAGTACATTTTTTATTAAAAATTGATTATTTTTTTACATATCGTGTATTTTTAATTTCATATTTGGTTAAAAATAAGTATATTTATACGTATATATTTTTAGTTTTAAATACATATAAATCCGCACCCTAATTATAATACAATATAATTATAATTATAATATTATACTGCAGAGCGTGTGCATGGCTTTGCGGCGACGGAACGATGCAATCCACTACGGTATATATATATATACTCATTGTAAGTCAAATCGCACCATTATTTTAGACCAATTGCACTTGGGTTGTAAAAGGGGTAGAGCATAAAAATATGCGTTTGCATTACAAAAAGCACTTATATTATGAGTTCGAATTACAATTGTGTTAAGAGTCATGTGCAATCTTCGTTATCACGTTTGTCTTATTCAAAAAATATACTTTGATAAGCCGCACCAAGTTTCGGCAGCGTTTAACGTGGAATATATATCTAACCAAATCATTCGTATATTAGGTCGAAGAAAACAACTAATGCGTGTACGGTACTGTCCATACGTGCTATAAAATTATATACACAGCGCTGGGACCAAATATTGACGTGTCGAAGATCGCCTAGTTCAAAGTTTGAACTATAAAATGGAAAACATGATTTTCCGACTACAAATTTTTTCCCCACATCAGGCTGACATTTTTACTGACTCTCTGATGACCTGAGTGTATAGTTACACATTTAGGCGTCTCAGTGCTCCTCAGGTATATCTAAAATTAGATACTCAACCATATGCTCATGGACGGGGTCGGGTACTGGGTAGTAAGTGAATACATGTATCTAAAACACATAACAGAGTTACATTTGTAACTTATATCTTGTATTTAGACACTTTTTGCTTATAGTAACATATATGTAGATAATTAAAACATAAAAGTTACTTTAATATATTTTCTCATTTAAACATTACATTGTTTGTGCATTTGTTTTAAAAATAAACTAAACAATGTCTTAAAGAAACTTAAATTAAATATACCGTGTTTAAATAACATAATTCAATAGGTAGGTACTTACAAGAATTTTTAAACTCATTCAAAACTTATATCTCAGGAATTAGATTATTCACAGTCTGAAAATGATTGTTATATTATGACCGACATTTGCCCACCTTATTTTCATTAAAATCTAGTTTGAAATTATTAAAAGAAAAATATTTTTACTATATATTATACTATATACATAAATTACATATTTTTATAAACATATTCATTGTTTAATTACGTCATTTTTATAAAACCAACCAAATTTAATAAGTATTAATATTTTATAAATTTTTTTCAAAATACTCATCTTATTTTATACTATTTGTATGATTTCATAATTATGTGATTTAAGTAACGATTTATATTAAAATTAAAATAAGATTTTTTTTATAATACACATTTGATGTAAGTTGTATATAAATACATTAATTTTAGAGTAACTTGTAACCTATAACCTGCTACATTTTTTTGAGTAACTTTTCTAGCCCTGCTGTAGGAGATAAATTTTACTTATATTATGTATAATATAGTTATTACAATATTACAGATACAATAAGATTACCGACATTGTAAAGGTTTACTCGATGAACTGTAATGATAGTTCCAAACGTTTAAAATAACCTCGCGTTCTTCATACATAAATACTAAAACGTACACATTGGTAAAATATTCACAATCACAATACATAAAATATATTATGTACATTGATTTAAATGTTAATATAAGAAAAAAAAATCAATATCTAAAACTAAATGATAAAAAAGAAAAAAAAAATGTTACATTTATCATAAAAAAAAATTTATAAGCTACCTACCTATATTATTTATACACATAGGCAAACGTTAATCCTTACGTTCCATATAAATACATGAGTAAATGATAAATATTATTTTCCTATACATCTCATTCACGTCCATGGAGGTTGTGCACACTGCGCGTACTATGTATAGGTACGCTGCAGTGTGCACAGCCATTCCGGAATCATTAAAATATTTTTGTTCGTAAAAAACGATCCACTTGGTCTGTATAATAATATCATGTAGACGGACAGCTACATAATGTAATTTGATCAACAAAAATAAACTATAAAGCGCACACGGAATGGGTGGGTACCCATCATGTTCGCAGGATCGACTCGTGAGCAATATACTCCAACGCGGCATTGCGGCAATCGATATCGAATAGTAAAAATATATTATTACACTTACTACCTATACACCTAAATAATAATGTATACAGTATTATATAATTATTTGAACAAACTGTAAGGCGCTACAGTACTGAGCGCATGCGATAATACGATATAATATCGTGAAACGATTTCCCTTTATTATTATTATTTTCCATTAAATGTACACGGTTTTAATATTACGAAAACGTAGTCGTCGAAACGTATTGAGTTGAACGCACTTAAATTTCGCTATAAATCGTTTCCCCGTCGACACGTTTTATTTCATTTTATTTTTGATGTGTGCGCAACGATGACGTGCCGAAGGGTAACGACGAAACGGCATTGTCATTATTATCATTATTGCAACAGACGCGTGTGAGTTCTCAATCGAAGCCGATTGATATAACCTGGTTGCTGGCGTTCACCGAGTAATAAAAGAAGAAGAACGCTAAAAACATGACGAACGCCGAGGGAAACGTGAAACGTGCTATCATGTCGATCGTCTTGGCCAGACGGACCGGATTGTTTGACAGTTTCGTGGTGTCTTTTTCGTTCTGGAAAAAATAAAAATAAAAAAATTATAATAATTATGTAAGAGTAGTAATCGCGATAGTAATATTATAACGCTATCATCCAGAGGCGCACCCAGGGGGGGGGCTTTTGGGCTGAAGCCTCCCCCCAAAAAAAAAAAAATATATTTTTCACTAAATTATATATTATAATAGCATATTTTCACAAATATAGTACTACAATGATGATTGATTAAACATATAATATAACGTATAATAATAATACCTAGTAAAAAAAATACCATTTATAATTTGTGGTAATTATTTACTTGTGTGTAAAGAAAATAGGAAAATGGTTAAGCCCCCCTCCCCTAAACAAAAATTCTGGGTGCTCGCCTGCTATCATCTCCGGCTCAAATGGGATGATGATAACGCGAGAAAATCCACTGCAAACATATAGCAATGATAGTGTAAGTCGTATCCAAACACGTTCGATAAAATGTACATGAATTGCGAAAACTTATTTATAATGATGTGCAAGCATTATTGAAAACTTTTAATTAACGAAACGCGTCGTGGACGTGTTCAGTGTAGTATATGCCATATATTATTATCTGCAGCTTTGGCGCGTAGTTTAATGATATGTTTTCCTATGTTATTATTTATCCGTGTCCATGCGCAAACAATTCAACAACATTTTTATTTGTTTTTTTACAGTTTTCATCGGTGCGAGTCGATAATTATTATCATCAAATTATCATTACTATATATGGATACCGGTGAGATGGATTAGATGGTTCGGGTTTACGTTTAAATGACGTGCATAGATACTACATTTTTGTTTTTTTTTTCCACAAAACCATCCAAAAAATGTCACTTTTTTATTACTGCCATAGCAGTAATATTACACAAATTAATTTTAAATAATAGTTAATATTAAGTATATTTTTAGTCAAAATCCCTTTTGTTAAGTTATTACAAAAGTTACATAATATAATATAAGTGTAGTAAGTAAGTAATAATGATCCAATAATAGTAATTACCTAAATAATGATAACAATTTTAAGTATAAAATTATTGCTAAAACTACATAAAGTTTTTATGAATTTTTATTATTTTTCTTTGCGAAAATCTTCAGAATATTTTTTTGCACATAGTGGAATTTTACAATGTTTACACTGAAACGATGTCTGTTTCTTTTGTTTTTCTTTGAAACATAGAACACAGTTTTTGAAATACTTTTTTCTTTTGTAGTTAGGTGGAAGTGGAATGTTTTCCAGAAAATGAAAAAATGTTGTTTCACTTATAGATGTTTTTGGTTTTTGATATTTTCAGGTGAATACTCGTTTAGCTGTTGTATCTGATGGAATCTCAATCAAACTTTTTACGAGTTTATCTCTAAAATCTTTGAATCTTAAATTAGGAGTCTAAAAATGTTTTTACGAATGAAATAAATATTTTTCATACTGGTATGTCTAGTAAATGAAATAAAACTGTTTTGTATCATCTTGAAGGTATTCGTGGACAGAAATAATACAACTGATAATTTGCTCAGATCGATCAATATCACTCATGAATGCGTTATAACGCTTTGTAATGATTTTAATTTTGTTGACCATATTAATTTTCAGACATCACGGTTTTTGGTTAGTACTCCATGATATGCATTACACGTCTCTTTTATCCTTCCATTTTGATACGTAGACCAATCCTTTTTTTCTTCAAATATTGAAAATACTGGACACATCGATTAACACAAGTAATTATGATAACTATTGTATAGTACGATGTACGAAACTATGTTAAAAACGATGATGCCAAAATTAAATTTATTCGTATTTTACATCGTTCGAGCGTTAGTTTGGTATCGTTGTGAAAATTAATTTAATATATTAATATTTAAATCATATTAATTGAGTTATATAGTTTCAGTTACTAGCAGAAGCACACATTTTCAATAATTAATCCATTACAATTATAGTAGATACGTAACTATATTTTCAACATGAATATTTTTAATTATATAATTATAGTATATTATAGTTATTAGCTTATAACTTACCGTTTTTGGAATTACATCTATGAGTAGCGAATGTGAGCAAACATTTTGAGTACACTGTGTACATTTAAATTCTTTGGCGACCTTCTGAAAAAAAAGCTGATTGTTAATAAGTATTTTTTTTCTTACATAAAAAATAAAAATAAAATATAAATTTCATCGCATGCACATTTTCTATGTTTGATGAACTTAATACAAAATATATATAGCGCATTCAATCAGTTCGCCTGTTTATAACATAAACTTTTGTTCAAGAATCACGATTTTTCCTTCTCGTCGAAATTAACTTGCGTTATATACATATTATGGATATCTAAACAGTGATTTATTTTTACGATTTTTTTATTATTGTTGTTGCTTTCCTGCTGCCATCTGCTCATACATCATTATTCTATATCCAACATAAGGCGTATTACTTTTGTAATCGTAACTATATACGAGTATATCATTAAATTATGTACATTTGTATTGTACCGTACGGCAATGGAATAATAAAAACTTAAGTGCAGGTAACTGTTTACACTATACAAGTGAACATAATATTATTATTCCCTTAACCATTACTATACGACGTCTTTATATAACAATATCACGCGCGTTCGTATCTATATAATGATATTATGTTGTATGCATGTACGACGATATAACTTTGGAGTTTTCATAGATCAAACATAACATTTTGTTGGTAGATTTAGTATGTACAATAATATAGGTCACGTATATTAATACGTAGTACAGTGATATGAAAAACATTTATTATATTGTAATAGATGATCTATAATAGTGATTTTCAACACCAAATTTTGAAATTTCTGGACTTCAGATTCCAAATTTTAGGTTTTACAACAAAAATCTTAAGGTATAAAAAACGCACTAATAGTATCTTTTCTGTTATTATTTTTAGCAAGTGCTAACCACGTAAAAATTGTATGATAAAAATTACGTTAATCCATGGTGATTATAACGTTATTGAAAACTATTTCATTATACAGCAGCTGAGCAACATAATGTAAAGACATTTCGTATTTATACAATTAATATCTATTTTATCGCTTATTTTAGTTCCTATTCTAAACTAGTAAAATAAAATATACATTCACATACAAATTTACACACTTTTGTACCACATAATATGTCTTATGAGCGGCCAACTCGACCAATATTCTAGTTGAGCCTAGACACCAGAATATACATAATATACATATAGCCGTGGGACTCGATGATTATTATTTAGTGTAAATCGTTGTTTTATATTTAAAAACATACTTAAGTGTTATATTTTTTTATTAATATTATTTAGGACTTGTATATAATATAGAAGTTTAATATAATATCATTGAAAATTTTGAATTAAAAAAAATAATGTTACTCGTCTGCAAAATCGGGAGCTAACGCTTGTTTATAAATTATAATCATAATTACCTATGTATTTGGTAAATAAAGTTAATTACCGAAGAATAACGTTATTTCGTGATCAACGTCATTAATTACCACCACTAGGATATAAATCCAGTTTAATTGTTAAATATATTGTTACGGTTTTGATACTTTGTAGATTGTTATTTTCTTGGATTAAAATTACGTTCTAGTTGCGACTATTGTTTTTTTCGTATTATTGAATCGTAGATATAAACATTGAATATGCCAATTATTATAGTTCAAAATAATGTGTGGTTATAATGAATTTCTAATAATTTATAAGTAATAATGCATAAAAGATCGCTGATTCAAAGTTTTAGAATCTGTAATCCCGACTTTGAGTGAAATTAGGAATTTTTCATCACTAGCTGGTATACATAGATAATATACACTGCTAAGTATTTCTATTGTACGCCCACAATATGAGACTACATCACGTACACAATATGTATATCTTTTACATACCTAATCACATTTATATAATAAAGGAATGACATGTCCTGACTGACTGATTTTTCACCGCCTATCCGAAACACTGCTAGACGGGTTGGGCTGAGATTTGGCATACAGATTGCTATTATGATGTAGGATCGGCTAAGAAATTATTTTGGAAAATTCCACCCATAAGAAGTTTAAAATGGGTAAAATTATAAAAATTACTTAGCCGGATCCGTTGAAGCTATGAGTATGAAATTTCGTGAGTTGTTTCGTTTTATGACGCAATTACCCCTTAAAAAAGAATTATTCCAAAATTCAATTCATAATGAGACTTAAAGGATATAAAAGG
This sequence comes from Chaitophorus viminalis, assembly GCA_025469195.1. Lineage (NCBI taxonomy): Eukaryota > Metazoa > Arthropoda > Insecta > Hemiptera > Aphididae > Chaitophorus > Chaitophorus viminalis. The sequence continues at coordinate 225,653 of JAIPRK010000188.1, forward strand.
TAAAAATGGGAAAAATCACTTTTAGGACCATTGAAGTTTATTATAAAATCGAGTACGAAAATTTGGTAAGTAATTTTATTTTACGAAGTGGAATTATAGGCATAATTATTTAAGGCTCGATAAATATAATTTTCTCTACATTTTCACTTTATAACCTATTTCTTGTTTAACAGAAAAGCAAATAATTTAAATATTTCTATCGTTATGTCGAGCAACTTACACTTAAATAGACTTAGCAGTCAGTTCTTATATCGAGTTACATCCAAAAGGAATTACGCTTACAATTTTTTTCACGCACAACACCTGGCAATTCTGCAACTAGCATTATATAATAAACCTTTTACCACTTGATTGATAATTTCAGTTAATGCTGGTCAAGATAGAAAAAACTATTAGGAAATTGATCAAAAAAGAACATAAGACGCTTGTTTTTGTGCGGAGAGGTGTTGCGCAATCATTTTTTCTCTCCAAAAAAACAATAAACTCGTGTGCTGTTGAAGTATAGCTCAAAAAATTATATCTTCGCCGCCGGACGATGGCACACAGTACGGGGAAGAATGACGGGCTTGAAACCGAATATTATACATTACGAACCACTTATGTTGTACGGCATCAGATTCTGGGAACAGAGTTGAAACGTTTACGAACGCTGACTTGACCGAAAAGTAATAACGACGCTTTTGCGCATAATACACGCATATTGTACGGATTAAATTAATCACAAACGGATTATGTCGTCGTATTATATAACATTAATTATTATATATTACACCGTAGTGTTTACACGCATGTTGCATTATGTGTATTATTTATATTTTATGCTGTATCGATGTTCACCGATGGATAACAAAGTGATGATGTGTATATGGACGGGAAATAACATCGAGCTTTGCAGATGAGTTGATAAAAAACCCGTTTTATTTGATTGACCGTACTACTATTTTTTCGTACATACGTAAATCAAATCGATTTATGTGAATAAATAAAAAAAAAAAAAAACTATTTTATTTAAAATAATAATATTATTATATGTACATATTATGTACAATAGGTAAATATATTTAATATTTACCCAACGACTGACAATGACGTTTGTTACACACACGCACGTACGATAATATGTACTATATATTCTTTGTATACTTTTGTATGTATTTTATACATATATCAATATTATATTACACGTATTTATATACAGTTGTTATTAAACAATACGTGCAAACAACGTTTAAATGATATAAATACTTGTGTAAATTACTTTTGGTTTGCTTAAGTACGCGTACAAAAACCTCGTAGAACATTTATTGGTATTTTGAATAAAAAATTCAAAATTATTCATGCATTGGTTTCGCACAACATTGGTCCGCCGGGCGATTTCGTTAAAATCAGCGGAACATATTTTACACGACGGCGAAACGCGAGGATCGTGTTGTTTGTAGTGTCCGTTTTCCATTCGGTATAAAACTGTCGTTTGCCTTTTGCTCTTCTGCAACGTTAACGTCATAATATTATGCGTACAAGCATCAAACGAATTAAAAACCTACCGTCCGCTCAGCAGCTTTCACATTATATGAATCGTTTTGTTAGTGATTATTAATTATAGTAACACTACTTCACGTACAGTGATCATTGGTCTAATAAATAAATAAAACGTGCCGATTATCCGCACCACATTCATCATAACGTACGTATACTTGGCCAAAATAACTCAAATAAATTAGATAAACTTCGTACGAGACCGTATACCTAACAACCATTTAACAAGACGTGTAATTGAGTATTGAATGATTGATGACCGTTCCGGCAACTTGGAGCTTCAACTGTAGTGCTTAGAGCTGTGGCGTTGGCACCGCAAATGTCAGCCACAGTACTTAATTAGTATATTATACGTACAACTGTTAAAATAACATCGAAAAAGTTTTGTCCAAGTGTAGTTTCAGTGAAGCTCGCTATACAGTTATTTCAGTCAAATACGTTATGATGATTGTGGTGTCGCCTTTACATATATGATTAGATATGCATACTGTTATAGAATAAAAATATATTATTACGATATCTTATATGCCACACGTTTTCCGTTTGTCTTTTGTATATATTAATATTATAATATTTCCATTAACATTTAGAATTATTAACCATAAGATAAATAACCACAAAATATAATTATAATATCAAACAGTTGGGAGTATGTTGTGCGTATCCATATATATTATGAATATATTATGTATATTGTAATATTGAATTCCGTTATTTTATGAAATAAAAGTGAAATAATTATGAAATAAGCTCATATAGATTACTTGCGAATGTTAATTTAAGTATAAAATAATACATACAAATTTTATAAAATATCCAGTTATTCTATACAATTGTAGTTTGATTTTCGCCATTTAAGTGACATTTAGAATTATTAGTACAATATCTTTTTTTTTTCTGTGAACACACCGATTTTTTATATTCATTTTTTCGCGTCTATCATCAAACTCACATATTTTTCATTTGATAAGATTATACTATTTGGTTTTATTAATGAACGATTTTTAACACTTTTTAACTTTTTTTTCATTCAACCTAATTCTTCCGAGTTCATTGTAAACAATAATTTAAACTATATCTATTAATATTTAAAATAATAGTGTGAAGAACTGGAGATAGACAAACCAATTAACAGTGAACACGTAATATTACTGAACTTTAAATTTTAACGATTTCATCGACAATTTCAATAATAATAATACACGTAAAAATATAATCTGATGATCATACGATAAACGAACATGAACATTGCCATCACCGACAACAAGGACATCAGTCTTATCTGATTTATTATGTTGGACAGCAAAATGACGATATTTTACGTATTTTATACAATTTGATACATTAAGGGAGGAGGAGTATCCAATAATTTGATGTATAATTTTTTCTTTAATTATTAGGGTTAAAATTTACCTCTTGCAAGAGGTCCATGGATGGAAATCGATTTGACTGAGCTACCGGAGTGAATAAAATAACTATTTAAGTATAATAATTTTGATCTTTCAAAATTTTAGGTTCTCTTTCAAAACAATGTACAAATTACATACAATATTATCAACACGTTTTAGTTATTTCATAAATTAGCGAATTCGACACTTTCACTGTAACATGTTATACGTAGTATACACCACGAGGCCGTTGATCCCGAAAATTGAATTGAATTAAACATACACTGTACACGGCAATGACCGGCGCTCAAACGCAATTATTTGCACACACGAGCACTATTGCTTAGATATACGTTACGTGCACACATATTGTCTATCTATATTTTCGTCTGAAAGAGACTGATTGTGGAAACGATTTAATCGCATCGGCGGCGAGTTTCTGTGACAGTCCTGTGCATAACAGCTGACGCGCAGTCGGCCGGGTTCACATCGGCGTGCACATCACGATTCCAGTGACTGAAATCGAGCGGAAAACTACGTCGATTCACCAGTAAGTCACAAGCGCAATTGTGTGCGTACACCGATTACACGATTATTATTAGTCTGGGGCATAAGATGAATTTTGTTTTCAAAATCGATCAGGATTATATTTTCAATACAACATATATCACATATTGATATTAAATGTATACATTTAAATGAATAAACGCAGATTATAAAGTTATTGTACTTAAGATTGTTTTTGTTAATTTAAAAGTTTGTGTAGCGCTTTTTTTTACCGGAGGGTATTATAATTTATACTGTGTTTAAAAACATTTAGTCTCCCCTCATAATTGAAAATCTCAAATTGCGCTTCACTGCGAATGTACCCATCAACACTGTCGATGCGTTACGATAATATCTGCGGGTCAACCATACTGTTGACAACCAGAGCCCCCACAAAGTGGGGGGGGCTATTGAACTTGAACTACAGGGGCTTGGTTATTTTTGGGAGCTCATTGCGTGGGCTCATTGCAAAATAATTTGAAATTTTAATAGGAATACTTATTTTATATTAAATAATATTATAAACTAACATTTTATGAATCATAAATTATGATGTATATGTATATATTATAATATACAAAGTGATTCGTTTAGGATGCTCATCCGCATTTTTGATCGTAAAAATGCCAAAATTTGAATTTTTTTTTTTAATCTTCAAATCCCCACAAAAACTATTTTGTCCACCATTTTTTTTTTTCTATACTTATACTCCCTTTGTATGGTCTGTGCCCTCTGTGGCGATACAAACTTTTCCGAAATTTGATTACGTAGTTACACCAAAAATTTCAGAAAAAAAAACAAAGTTTGTATCGCCACATGACATACCAAGGATTTCATAAGAAAAAAATTGTAGAAAATATAGATGCTATAGTAACTTAAAAATTAAAAAAAAAATCCAAATTTTAGCATTTTTACGATCAAAAAGAGGTGAGCATACTAAACGAATCACCCTGTATATGCGTTGGTTTCAACAATTAATTTCAACGATATCATAACTGAATTCGCTAAGCTCAAAGTCCGTAAAATATATTAAATATTAATTAAAAATACTTGTTTTTTTTTTTCATCTAGATATAATGTTGTAATAAAAATTCAAAAAGACATTATTATTATCAAAATGCTTATGAATCTTGATTTTTAATAATTTATGGTAAATTTTATTGTTGAGCGTTTTGTAAAGGGTCCGGAGAAATATTTAACACAGGGGCCCAGAACTTTATGAGGGGGCCCTGCTGTTGATGAACGACGAATATGATCTAAAGCATTATTATCGTTATAATATGCTGTATTCATAATGCGCGCCGGACAACATTTCGTTAATACATTTCTACTTATTTCTATACGTTATAGACAAACATATACTCGTAGTTATCGTAAGTATATTTATTCGTATTATTATCATTATTATTAGCGAAAGTTCGCCCAGCTGTAATACGGCAAAACCCCCGAAACTCCACAGAAACGTTGTACAGTGATAGTGTTACGTACACTTATACAGCGACTACTTATAGTGCCAGCACACACGGTTTTATTTTCGTTTGCCGTACAAACATTGCGTTTACAGCGAAATATAAAAATGAATTAGTTCTTTTCGGCGGCTTATACAACACATCGTTGGTTGTTCAATGACCATTATGACGTGTTCGAAAGCTTTGGAATTCGTTAAACGATAATACAATACAATGAAACCAATAGGCACTATAATATTACAGTACATCTGATAGAGTTTTGTATGTATAATGACATTATAAATTCAAAGTATTATAATATTACGGCAACGTCGGTAACGGTCGAATGTGCCGGCACATTTTATGCATTACTATACAGTAAAAACTGTTCAAAATAACGTTTTTTTTTTTTTTTTCAGTTTATACTATACTACACCGTCGGAAGTACATCAAATATGCTAACTTCATCCCGAAAACCCACCCATACTATATACGTAATGATCACAAGCGCAGTAAATATAACCTGTATTATATAAGCTAAAATTTTTTTATTCACATTACACTTGAATTCCAATCGTCCGCCGTCGTATTTCACGACCCCTTGTGAATTAAATATTTATCTTTCCTTAAATAAATTCGACGCCGATCAAATCAGATGTGTTGTATACGTACATAATGCAACAAAATTTATAATGCTTATTCGGTCTGAATTATACATCAAAGTGTACACGATATTTTTTTCCATCTCAACCGTGATTTTTCAATTCACCCTCTTAGTTGTGCCCTTTAAAACCGTCTTAATTTTCAAGATGTTTAAATGCATTGCCACCGCGGAACGTGCTGTGTTCCACAAAATCCAAGCTACAACGTATTTATTATACGTAATCATATTTTTGTTGGCGGTAGGATGTATGCGTTCCGTCCTAGGTACGCATTTAAAATATTTCCATGCTAAATTCAAGTTATTTACAATGTCAGCCGTTATTTAATGTGCTACTATTATTGTAGAAATAACGTTCAACATTTGTCACTCCAAAAATCCTCGTCTAATCATGTCTCTGCTTCTCTGTCTTTAAGTGTATCTTAGCATGTCAAAAATAGACAAAGTGCGAACGAAATGTGTTCACGTAATCTTAACAGGTTTGCAGGTTGTTGGCACACTCGTCTTCTAAACTAGGTATCATAATAAAAAGCATTAATCTGTGCGATCTGTAGGAAATTTATTCTTTTTAAAATTGTATTTTTAATGAATACTTCTCGAGTTTTTTTTTATGTTTGCGTGCACCTCTGCGTTCAATATATGAAATAGATTAACCACGAATAGACGACCAATAATAAATACAAAAAAATACAAATTTGTTTCAAACAGTGAAAAGTGTAATCAATTGTAGACAGATGAAGCGTATGCGCGGGCGAATAATTTTTATACGACGCTAACCTATATTTATCATCGAAACAGTCGATTATTGTTACCACCCCCGAAGTAAAGATAAATAAAAGTGAATAAACAAAAACCACTAGAAATGTGTTGTGTATATAGCCTCAGGCTTTTATTAACCATAATGTCTTAAACTGTTTAATCGATATTATTATTATTAACATTTGCGCTTTTATTTTTATTGTTCGCTGGGTGTGTCCCTTCACGGACTATTTCTAATATTTAAAACAAGCCCATAACTAAAATTCGCATGACATTCCGCAGGCAGAGCTTTAATTAAAATTAAAAGAATATATATTATCGTTCCATCGCATCGATATTCGTACCTAATAATTATTTATTACTGTCCGGTGCGCCATTTCGTCGTTGTCGTGATTTTTTTTTTTTTTCATCAGTTAACCGGTAAAAAGAAATTAATAATCATAAGTCATAAACTCATAACCGTTCATGTCTGAAATTTGTTTTCAGTTTCGAATTAGGTTTTACGAATAAATATCAATAGGAATGACAGATAAATAGTTAATACGTCTTCGTGCGTCGTAATGAAAGTGCAGTTACAAAAGAGTTATTTTCATCCGAAGTCGGTTATAACTTTTTCGGTTACGCGTTAACATTAATACATAATACATTATGGTATCGATTTATAATCATTAAGTCGTATTAATACATATTAGTCTAACATATTACGTCTTATCGGTTCACGACTTGGTGTCACCACAGGACAATATAGAAGCGTCACTTGATCAGCTGATCGGGCCACTGTATGAAGTATTGGATTCTAAAAGGTGTACCGTTCTCGTGATCTGTGAAGATGTTGGTAACGTGTACCTTTATTTGTTACGATATTTTAGAAAACGGAAACAATTTTCATGAAGCTAAATTTTTCTTAAAAAAGTTACCAAGTGGAAAACAATTTATTTTGGGAGGTTTATTGAAATTTTTCGTTGAAACATTGGCTAATTGCTCAATTAAATAATTTATAATAAAATACTGTTCTACGATATGATTAATTTAAGTTATAACGTAAACCAACCCAACTAAAGACCGATTCAAGGCTACAGTCACCCGTTTCGGCTAATACACATGGTGTCTAATGCCTGCGGCGTCGCCCATGGGCTATAATACGTGATTATTACCGTAAATGTTTGACCGAATCCCAAGACTACAGCACGTGACATTACACAAAGCATAATATATTATCCATGTTGTATGTATTGCCTGTTCCGGAGACGTGGTCCAACGCGATGAGACCACCATACTTGTCACTACCTGGGTACAACAACCAATGATGGGGTGAAAAGAAAAAAATCCCAAACGCATAGGTATGCGACTATTACGGTTTTCCATACAGAGTGATCCGAAACTTCATGTGACATGGATTTTGTCAAAATCCGAATTTTGGATTTCAGATTCTAAAATCTGGAGTTTGCATTGAATGCGGATTTTGGATTTTAAAATATTGATTTAGTATTCTTTTATAATAAATACATAATAAAAAACATTTTTTTTTTTTAATTAAATTGATATTTTTAAAATGTTATTTATAGTTTTTAGTACTCTAACACTTATTGTAACAAGAACTTTATTCAAAGCACCTAAAAAAATAAACAAATATATATCAAAGCCATAGATAACAAGGTAAAAGTTCAGGGCTTTTAATTAAATGTATAGATTATAGTATAAGTATTCAATTATTATTATTCAAAAATTAGTATCACAATCAGAGAAGCCGGATTTAATTCCCATCACTAGTTTATACATGGCCACTCAATTGCGTACACAGTGTATATTATAATGCGGTTTGAATGGTTAGGTAATCAGTTTCCAACCGTATGCATATACTTGCTGAGGTGTTGCCTCTGTGACAACGATATTAGTATAATAACAACATACAGTACAATACGAAAACGGATAGGTACCCGAAATTTGGGCCAACACGCCATTTATCGCCACACGTGATGTTTTACATTATTCCTACCTGGTGGTGCGTGTGTGGTCCGCGTATACTTTGTACCTACACCTAACGCTTCTACAATGTTAAGTAAGACTACAATATTCGACCGGGAATTATTCGCAAAAGGCATTCACGTGACCGCGGCACATTTGTGCGATAGATTATGTTTTATATTTTTTCCCCTTCCTTTTCACCCCTCTGCGAACACGGAATAGGACAAAATTACATGTATATAGTATATTTATCGTGAAACCGCATTAACGTCTTCGCCTAGTTGGCGTCAAGCTTATAATATTGTACGCCACCGTCGCCACCGCGGGGTGAACTGCAATACTTTTATCGCGAAATCAACATGTTCGAATTTTTTTTTTTTTTTTTGATTTTTTGCTTTCACGTTCTTTTCCAGAGCGTTGTATTGTTTTTTTTTTCTCACTTCAATAGACTGTTAAAAGCTCAAAACGGTATAGGTATACGATAAAAACTTACTGTCTACGACGGGATCGCATAGGACTTGATAAAATATATTCATTTTTCGAGAGGTTTCCGGCTATTCTTCTTCTTCTTCTTCTTCTGGTTTTATCTAGTCTATAAGAGTTTTTGCCACCGTCACAACTTCACGCCACTTGTCTCGATCATGGATTATATTTCTGCAATCATTTCTTTGTTTCTGCAGGTTTCTGGCTAATCCAGAGTAATATTCATACGTAATATTACTATCATAATTGGTGACGGAACTAGATAACATTTCCATTAAAATACATTGACAGGTTCCAGGATTATAAATGGGAGGGGGTGGTTTGTTTTAGACAGGTTATTATAATATTCACTATAATATGTATACATGTCATGGGTGATAACATTTGCATTCATAGTAATAATTTTTGTCACGTCAATATGGTATACTGATGTGACAACATATCAATATGAAATACATTATCAGTTAATCATTAGTCTCATTACGCGTATACGTGTAATACTGTGTCAATAGTTTCTACGCATATTTCAGAAATTACCTCGCCCGACCAAACACCAAAAAATAGTGATGGCCATATGGGAAACCCAATAAATCTAAAGTAAATATTTTCTTTAGCATTAAAATCAGTCTATCATCATCATCATCGTCGAGTAAAATTATATCATATTGTGCAATAACCAGAATATCATAATATGTTGACACGTAAACAATCAACGGCGAGTTATCTACGTGTACAACAATATGGAATGTGCATTTATTGAAAAAGTAAAACACTGAGAAAAATTGTTCCCACCGGGTTACACACATCACGTGGATACTACTTAATACCTATACGTATGTCTTTGTACGTATATAATAGATGCGCATTTGATATAACATTTTATCATTGTGTATGCATTGAATACGAATTACGCGTATCTGTACAGCGGACAGCGTTGTGCGTTGGCCGGGGGGCTAAATGCTTTAAATAAAAACGGAGAATGATTCATGATACAAAACACGTTTTGCTCCCGAATTTTATTCTACTAACGACTGTTGTGAAAACACCGTATATATACAGACACGTAGTAAGCGTTATTTCGTATCGTTGTCGTGCACCTTTTGGTAAGAGTACGAGATTCCGCTTTTTTCTTTCACGCGCAACGTATCATCTTATTACTATGGGGGGAGGGGGGAACAAAACATGTTTGCGAAACAACTGTACAATAAGACGAACAATTTTTAAAACACTCGAACAACACGGTCCTGACCGTACTGCGTTTTCGTATGAACGTGGATTGAATATTGTTTATGGATCAGGAACTTGAATCCTCTTCGTGGTTGTCGTGTAACAAAGAGTGAGTATGATTATCCCGCAAGCGATCGCGGTCAAGATGCGGGAACTAAGCTATATGCGCAACACCTTGATTTAAACAAAACGAAACAAGACGAAAAAATGCGTGCCTCAAACTTAACACAATGTTTACTATAACAGTATTATAAATTATTAATTATTATTATATGTAATGCATTCGGCGCAACATATTATATCTATTATATTTGTTAACAGAGGAATAGTTTACATTTGTTCGCGATGCAATCGCCAGGATATATTATATATATAGTCACAATCACAATAGAGTTGTAGAACTTCGCCAACAGGAAATAATTACGGTTACGCATAGGTCAGCAATAGCACGCGTATATTGGATTTCAAAGTAGCGATTTTAAGTGCCCCGAACGCAGAGTTCGGACATAACGAGACCCTCTCGACTCTGCGAGCAGTAAATATATATACCGAACGTTTATGTTCACCCGATAGCGTGTTCGAATTGGGGTTTTTTCTCCGAGAAAACGGTCCGTTATGTTTGCCAGTTTTGACCCACTCGAATTTTACGGCTAAACATCATGATAATATTACGAGTATATGCTATGTAATAAACGTTTATCGATAAGAACTTTAAACGCCGCACCGTGACGGAGATCAAACCACCCTTTGGTCTTCCTTTTACTGTATGCATAAAAAATAATGAAAACTGCTAAAATTGTTTTTCCATTTTTGACGTTCCTTGAATAGAATCAATGCTATACAGTATAGGTACTCACCATATTGCTTAATATAATACAGTTGGATACCAAATTATTCGGCATCAAAAATAAGTGAAAAATTGTTTTGTTCTAAGGTAAATTTTATTTATTTAGCTTGTAATAATATAAATATCAATTACATATATTTTCTTTTAAAAAAAAAAATCTAAAATATATGATACTATTTTTAAATACTAATTATCTCACTATTTTTATTATGCAGTACATACTTCTATGTCAATAGTGTTTATTTCACGAAACATTGACATAGGGCTACTTGATAAATACAAAAAGTGTTAAAAACCATTATCTGTATACTATCTGAGCAATTTTAAAAATTCGCAAAAATCATAACGTATTCTAGTGTCCATAATATAGCATCACGTGCACGGCGACTATGCGTGTATAAAACATAATAAAATCAGTAATTTATTTTTCTTACGTCCGAAGGGTGTTTTAATCTATTTTGTACGCATTAAAAATAAATTTCAAACGAACTAAAACAATTTTCTAACTCACAATATCTTCATAGGATACGTCATACTGTTTCAGCAGGTTATTTAAAACGATTTCCCGCAGCGTTCCACTATAACGACGATATAACAATATTATTATCTTACCGAGTTGTCCGAGTGAGCCACGGGACGGACGAAAACCTATATATACACGTGTATTCCGCGATCCGTTCATTGCCAAATCAATTATGTCTTTTTGACAAAAAAGTTAAAAACAGTGATCACACTCTATAATATACGGAACGCGTGCCAAATGGCAAAATCGATACGGCTTCAGATCCGTTATAGCTGACCACAAGACATCAGCTATATAATTGTTAATATGAAATCATGAGACGCGCCTTCCGTACCGGTTGAATATTATAATAACATTTTGACGCCATTCGCGGACGACGTAGGGACGCTTATTGGGGTGATCAGGGTCCCCCCATCAAATCCTGGACCCCTGTACTAAATGTTCACCCGGGCTCTTTACAAAACTTTCAATAATACAATTTACCTTAAATTATTAAAAATAAAGATTAGTAAGCATTTCGATGATAATTATTGTCTTTTATATTTTTTCATTATAAATTATCTAAACTCAGTTATGACATCATCGAAATTTATTGTTGAAGCCAACACATAATGTATATTATAAATTTATATACTTACATCATAATTTATAATTCTTAAAATGTCATTTTATAATATTATTTAATATAAAATATTAAAAATTGCAAATTATTGTCGACGGGTACACGGGTCCTTTTACTGCAGGTTAAACAGCCCCCCCCCCTCCTTATGGGGGTCCTGGGAGTGATATTTTCGGGTTAAAGTTATCGTAATAATATATTTTATATATACATATATCGGCACACGTGCGTAGTAATCAGTGCGAGAAAAATATTTTCATCTATAGGTACATAGAGCGGCTCTGCGCCGCGTCGCAGGTGGTGTTTTTGATATAATAAATTCGAAAATCTAATAGCATTTTTGTTGTATCCGTACGCAAAATACGTTATCCATCATAACATTAAAAATTATAATATCGCAGTAATAATGCGCGTACACCAAAGACGCGTTTTGTGCCGTGTTGTGCGACGTTCCGGTTTCGTCAGGTATCACTACTGGGAATTTTTCGGTGGTTTTCTTTGCCGCGCCTCCGCTGTGTATTGCTGCTCTACATATTTTCTCGGATGTCACAACGTAGCATTTTTTCATATTTTCTCGCCGGCAGGTGTGGGGGAAGAAGCGTAGAAAAAATAAATATGCATTCTGTAAAGTAAGCTCATAAATCATGCAAGGAAATTCGTACATCAGCTACTCCGTACCATCCCCAAAGACCACCCCCCCCCCTCACGGTCATACCACTGAAAAAGAAAAACAATAGCACACGACCCTCTGTTAGTGATTGTTTTGTTTTTTTTTTTCACCGCAAAATACAAAAATATATAATTTTTTTAAAACTACATGACGATAAATATTCCACGCTACATTATTGTATGTAAGTTACGTTTCCATTAGTGTTACCTACACCGTGCACTGCAGTCGGATTAACATTGCCACGGGAGTATTTTCAGTTTTGCGGAATCGACGTGAAACGCGTCAACGGCCGTATCACTATTGTTCGTCGAAACAGTAAAAATGTATACGCATAATATACATATATACACCCTTAGAAATTGGTTTGGGGGTTATCCGGCAACACATACCTAACGACCCCGGATCCGTTCGAAAACGTAAACTCTCGTTTCCGGTGCGGTTTCTCGCAAAATAAGCCGGACGCGGACGGTAGGAAAAAAATAAATTCCACATAAACGATAAACGAATTTATCATTTTGTAACAAGATAGTCAGGGATGGACGACTGGCGGCCCGGGTACCATTTTTCACTGGCCCGTACTACATTTCAAATATTACTTTATGAAACTGTAAAATGTTATATAAAATTTTCTGTATTTTATTTTATTACGCTGACAAAATCGATGTAAGTAATGTTTATCGTAAAACAAAAATATGAATTCATATCTAGTATTGGACTGTTAAATATCTCAATAAAAATAATAAACTATATGGCTAATGAACCTTTAAGGCGTCTGATATCAATTGCCAATATAGATCCTGCCTTTAACATTTTTTTTTTTTTGTTAATAATTCGATTGTAAAAACTCTATGTATAAGTTATTACACTTCTTGTGTTTATTGTTATTTCAAATGATGCATGTTCAAAAAGGGCCCAGCTCGTATAATTAAATAAATAAATAAATGTCAATTGTAAATTGTATTGACTTTTACTTTATTTTTGCTTTCTATGTTATCTGGACACGTTAGATTTTCACTTTCATAAAATTGGCCCTCTAGCAGCATTGAGTTGTGCATCCCTCAATCCAGCTGGTTTAGTTTATAGTTATATGGTCTAGAACGAAACGCAGTTTGTCCGCTGTATTAACGAGTACGCGAAATCTATTATTTTCACTACATGACCATTATCGCGTTTTGCGGTTTTAGCAATAACAATCCGTTCAGTTTGTAATAAACGTCCATCCACCGCAGTGCAATATATTATAATTAAATCACCTTCATGGTAATATGGACTATATGGATAGCAATATTTTCACACGGTTTAAGACTAAATTACGTGTTGCATTGCATCAACAATGATAATAATAAAAATATGTACAACACAGAAGCGGCTTGAATATGGAAACTGAAATTATGGGTGAGTGGTGGCCGGTGGGGTAGTCATCGTTTGTAGTATTGATCTTAATGCTATAATATGAAAAATAAATTTTTTTCTACAAACATTATAATGGGTAAATTGTCCATATTTTTCATCTTCGTTTTGCTGCATAAAGTCAATAAATAGAATATGTAAAAACAAAAATATCTAAAAATCCGCTTTTTAATATTATGAGTAAATAATAATATATTATAGCACTAATAAGTAATAACTCGATTAAACTGAATTTTTTTGGCCAAATTCAAATTTGTGCGGTGGTTGGTGGGTGGAATATCTTATGCTTATCGGTCAATTAAAACATTGTCAAACCATCCCTGATACATCACGGAGCAGAAAGCCTAAATATTAGCCTAGTATACTGTATAATAGACAACCATCGTCATCACAATTATTAATAACACGCATACAATTTTTATTAAGATCATGATTTTTAATCGAGTTACGAACTTTCTTTAAATCATAATATTTCACATCATCAGGAATCGCCTTAAAAATTAATCCATCTTAATGAAAGACCTATACCTATACAAAAGAATTGCACACATAATGTTCTTCCCTTTATGCTTGGTATCAGGTCAGCTTACTTTGATAATATTAACAACACAAAGTTCATTCTATATATTTAACGTAGATATATTTGCTATAATATGTTGTTTCGTTTTTTATACGAGAATAACACATGCGGTTGAGTGTTGTATCATAATTATGTGGTTTTGCTGTGATTTAGTAGTTGCTTATTAAACAGTATTCGCTGACCATATCCCGCAAACAGCATAATTCCCTATACCTGGCTGCAGTGCTTTTAGTATTTTATTGAACGCTACTACTACTACGTATAACAATTGCAGTTATTCACGAGAGTCGTATACGAAACAATCAGCTTCGATATTGGCTTTAATCTGATAACATGCTTATTGTTGGCGAATTAAATTTTTTAAAACCTCACGCTTGCAACATTGCATGGAAAAATTGCACGCAAAATACAGACATACACGTGTTTCACGTAGTGTGGCCGCGTCGTTGTGACATTTAAAAAAATCACTAATTACTTTTAATTAATTCCACAAATAACGAAACTATTTACCTAGTATAAAAACCTAAAGTTTGAAGATTCACGCAATATAATAATCACGCGGTGTATTACAGTAGAATATATTATTATGAACGCCACGTCATCCTCGCCATTATATTATTACTGCAGTCGCCACGTTTCCTACGGTTCGTTTAACTGTGACGCCGAAGTCTTAAAAAATATGTTGAGCCATTCCGAAAATGTAGAAATTGGCCTAGACTTGTATAGATTTTCGTATAGACTCAAAAATAAGATTATAATATTTTCAGAAATTTATTACATTATTTTTGTTATTTTATTTTTTTAAAGACATTATTATTATTATAATGATAATGATTATTACATTTAATACATGAAATATTGTTTAATATTAAATATCAAACCTTTTTCCCATGAGCATCTCCAGATATTTTTTTAGGAGGGCCGAAATTATTTTAAAAAATTAATGAAGATTGTTTCATACATTTTATACTTACATTTTTACAGATAATACTTGGTACAACGAATTTAAAACACTTGCCCCCTCCCTTTGGACAAGCTCATGTTTATTTATATTACATTTATACACTTACTGGCATAAGTAATTTTTATTATTTTGTAGGAACTAACATACACAATTTTTTTGCCGTGTAGGAACTTATATACATCTAATTTTTTGACGAAGGAGGAAACTAGGAACTAACATATGTATTTTTTTTTTTTAAACTGGTAGGCCTCGTGCAGGAAGCTAGGAACTTACATTCAACCGTCATCAAGTATCCACGGTATACACGGATATATACACAACGCAATCACGAGTAATATGCATCGTTTCCCAAACAACGGTTAACGATTTGAGGTTTCCATAGTACATTCATGTAGTAAAATCATAAAGTATCAACTATGTACCAACCAATTTTCTAATCCGTTTGTACACGCGTTATGACATAATATGATACATTAATACGTGATTTTTTTTTTTTAAGCCAATCTGTGATTTGATTTTTGATCTCCCGAGGGCGTTGTGAACAACACTCAACAGAGCAAGAACAGAACAAGGGAAATGCAACTACCTAATGCACAAATGGGGAAAGGTAGAATCCCCCCCCCCTGTGAATATGAAATGTATCAAACGATACGCCATATCGTTGATAACTATCCACATACATATTTTGAAGGAGGATAGGAGAAACTGCATAAAGCAGAGGAGAATGCAGTGAAATGGATGGAGAACCTGAAGTTAAGACTGTAAGCTAGCATTTCAAAATTTACCAATGTTGCCAGTAAACCTTTAACTATAGAGTCATAGTATTAATTTGTTTGTTATATAATCTCATAGTCTATTTTTTTTTTTTTTTAATCTTGATCATTCTAATGTACTCGTACCTTATTTTTATTTTACTTTTATAATCCGGTAATGTCATATGCAAAAAAAAAAAACACATTAATACGTTCAAATATCAAAGGATACGTATACCGCACAATTCACTTCATAACGGTCCGAGCTTGGATAATGTTCATCGACTACATAAATATAATATTTTTAGTTTATACTACAGTTGTTAAATAAAAAATAAAAAATACATATATTATATAGGTATTATAATATGATATAACCGTCGATGCCCCGGATAAACTGTAATTGCGTTCGAACCCTAACCGCTCGGGTTTTGCGTTTTATATCGTTTAACGTTTTCACAAATATTTAAATTTAAAAGTATTTCAATTGAATAGTATATACTATACATATTATATTCTAAAATCATACAATATGAATTTCTACGTAACACTTAAAACCTCTTAGTTGTAGCCTTGTAAGAATTATATCCTTATAGAATGGAAGAATTCGTAGCAGTCTTTTCAACGTATTTTTCACGTGTTCTTTTCAAACGTCGTATTTTCAAACAATGCGCACCGAGTATATCCGACAAGTACTTAAAATATATATTTAAAATCGGTACAAGACATAATGGAACTCCATAACATTATCGAAGCCACGTATTTTCAGCGTCGAGTTTTTAATTCATATCAGCGGTTGTTTTATGCAACGACAGTATTGAACGGATTTTGACGTGTTTCGTCATATTCATATTCGAAATTCGAATGAAATGCGTATTCGGTGATTCGGACCATAGAAATGTGTACCGTCCTCCCCATCTCCCATCTGACATTATTCTTATGTTAAACATTTCAAAATTAGAAATGAAATAAAAATAAATGCCACTTCCAAAATATTACCATCTCTCCTAAATACGTGACTCTGACAACGAAATACGAATGAATTACTGTAGTTTTAAATATTTCAAGTATGTTAGACGTTAAATATTTTTACTCTTTGATAAATTAAACAAAAATAATGAAATACATTCAATACCCATAAAGCATATAGCGGCATAGCCGTGTAGTAGTAAAAAGTTCCATGCCATATTGTTAAATAATAAATATATTTATAACGATAGACATTAAACCATATTTGCTTGTTTTCTTGGAACTTAAAGCATAATATGCAAAGTAATGTTGAAATCCGTTTAAAATATTTAACGTTGCCTACCCGGCTGGCTACCCAAGGTGTACATATGATTTTAGGTATAATTTTTATCAACTTAAAACAAAATTTCTCGGGTGATTATTTATCTAACATGATGTGTACCGGGTTCAAAATTATACTAAACAATGATTATTTTATTAGAATTTTAGATCCCCCTCCCCGAATAAACCCGTAACGGATATTTCGAATCAAACTGAATATAATATTTGAATAAAATAAACGTTCTATTTCAGATACTTCAATTACATATTATGAGCTTATCTTCAAAACGGTTTTGTCCAAAATTGTTTTTTTTTACATCGATACCGGCGTCCGGCAGTTTCTTTATTGCGGAATACAGAGAGCATAACATTATAATAATCATATTGTTTGTTGCCTATAAAAATAAAACTCTTAAGAAAAATGCTTAATATCAAACTTAATAAAATATCTGACCTAAATAAAACAAAACAATTTAATAACCTTTAACCACACTTGACATTTAATTTCTCATCAATAATAGCTCTTATACAGAAAAAAATAACACTACTTATAACAATAAAACTTAAAGTTTTCAGTTTTAATTAGAAATCTTACATGCTACCCTAATGTTAAAATTCAAATTTACTCAAAAAATAAAAAACATGAAAAAATGTTTAAAAACTTTGTTCTTAAAATTGTTGCGTATACCCAAAACCAAGAACACAAAAGTAATTTTCATAGTTTCATACCTAGTTTTCACGAGCTTTAACGTCTTTTGAACTATTGTCCGAACCAGCAGATAAATGTTGAAAGCAATTGCATAATCATTATAAATTATGATAATATTATCGTAGAACGTGGAGACTGCCATGAGCCATTATGTGAATGATAATCCAAGGTACGCTGATGAAACGCGCACCAGCAAAATGTGCGTCGATAACTTTAATTACCTCCATTAATTACTATATTACCCCGTAATTTCGTCCGTATGAAGTGTAGTCGGTAATTCTATTTGAATATCAAAGAGATCACCATATGATAGTAGTTATGGTTTCGGCATTTTTTGCTTGCTTTGACTGTCGTAAGGTAAATACATTTGAACATCAATATTAAGGTATGTCCGTTTGTATTGTAAACATTTCATTAAACACATCACGTGGATTCTGATTTTTGTAGTAGCGATTACGGATTAAGTGAGCTTAATAATGAAATATTACAACATATTATGCAGGATTAGTTCACTCATTTTAATAAACCGACCGTTTACATAATGATCAATTCCATTATTTTATTTCCTGATATTTTTTCTTTAACGAATTAAATTCTTTTACGCGGGTTCATAAATTCTATAATTCGCTATATTGCACTTCCCAAATGTCATAGCACTTATTAATTTTATATTAAAATTAAAATTTTCCCTTTGATTCCATTTACTCTAAATTTCTTAGTTTAGTAAACCGTACTAGTCGGCATTTTTAAAATAATTTCACGTTAATAGTAGTAATAGTAACTATGCATATTTGTTTATCATTTGACGTATTATCTCGGGACGCAAATGCAATTTATAACATACATTTTTATCGTATAAAACTTTAAAATGTTTACAGGAAATCTCTGTACGGACACCTATTTCTAACTTAAAATCGTTAAGGTTTGTTTCTCCGTGTTTCGTCAACAAGTTTTTTTTTCCTTTTTTTCCCCTCCCGCCATAAATTACATTGTTGGTATATTTAGTAAACGGTGCTAAATCGTCTCGAAGGTGTATAATATTTTTTTGAACCGAACTCAATAAACGTTGTGAAATATTAAAATAATATTTACAAACGGACAACGGCAACGCAGCATAAATTATCGCTTGCAATCGTTCAACACATTGTCTGCCAAAAAGAGGGTACGCAATCGAGTTCAGAAAACAGTAAATCGTACATACATTGTTTATTATCTCGCTTTTGTAAAAATAATTAATTTCATTGCACGCATATCGTTTCATTTTTCTTTAACCACGTGTGTTATAATTACTATTTGGTTTTTTTTTTCAAATTTTTTAACTGTTTTATTATTTACATGTTTTGTTATCCTCGAATAGATCTAATTATTTCAGTATTTCACGAGTGTTACTTGTTAACAATACGTACTTTTGTAGTATAATTGGTCGCGGTTAGTCAGGTTAGTTAGGTTAGTATTGCTTCATTGTCTCGTTGGTGTAACGCAATACAATTGCTTTTGTTGAAATTTTAAAAATGTCTTCGTAAAACTCAAACCGATGTTTTGTTTGCTACTGAGCAGCTTACCAATCATAGTAATGCGCATACTACCTGTAAGTGTCGTTTAACTTATTATTTTGTTAATTTATTTATTTATTTATTTATTTTTTTTTTATTGAAATTATAGTGTTATATGTATTAAGATATTAATTTAAGTTTTGCCGCAATTAGGTATTCTCATTCGTTGCCTCATTGGGAACAAAATTAAACGTATTCAACTCAAACTTATAATATTTATACATGGTCAAATCGATTAAATAACATGAATCACAATATTAACTGCAGTGATACTGTTAATTTATTATATTGATTCGACGAGACAATGATGGAAAAACAACATAATAATAATATTAACATAATATGTACATCGAGGTCATTCTTTTTAGGGTTACGTCAATATATTATACATCAAACTAAACCGTCTGAATATAAAACATGATAATATACTTATAATATATGTATAGTATAAATAATATAATCAATTATATCTTATAGCAATGTATTCGTTTTCCTAGACAGTTGATATGGGTTTCTGGTACACTCGGGATATTAAAAAGAGTCCATTTGTTCACGTATTTTTTCTCAAAAAAACGAGGTGATTTATTATGCGTGTAGAAATAATAATAAATGCATTTGCGCTTTGTCTTGTGCAAGTTGCGTATTGCAATTTCACGTTTTTAAAAAGAAACGAACGAAATCTATAAAAAAAAATTGAAAAACTCAGCAATAAGTATCTAAACATGTTAAATTCGCCATTACAAACTATTCGTTTACAAATTATTGTAAGATTTTATCAAACGGCTATGTGCATGTTGCAGCGTAAACCGTCTTTGACATATCGGCGTAATCACAGCATACTTTTCATGGATTTCTATCGTAATAACCTCTATTAATTATTATATAGTTGTTCGTAGTCGATCATGATCCGGAAAAGTGTTTTATTTATTGTACTATTATTTTTTTTATGTTTTATTTCTTATACCGCGTAATAAACGTACAATATCCATCACTATCTTATAATATAAATATAAATATCACTTCGGAACATTTAAATGCTGCGGCTGCGGTACTGACATATTATGTATCCATTTGGCACGTTTATCGAATTCAGAATAATCGTTGTACAAACATATATACCCATTAAACGAATAACACGCCATATAAATCACCAGAGAATCTCAACAACTTACTGTAAGTAGGTGCATCATGTTTATCCGTGTTCAAGTCATAAAATACATTATTTTTAGCCGAGGCTGAAGGCGGTAAAAAATTCTCGTTCAAGACGACCGATAACGCATATTATTATTGTGTACACGGATGCAAAACACGGCAGCTAACGATAATCCGTGCAAAAAAATTGATAGTAATAATACTACTTAAGGATGTTAACAGTGACAACGCGTAAGGATAAATAACACAAAAAATATTATATCCAATGGAAAAAAAAACAAAAAACAAAAAATCAAGGTTGAAGTATAAAATTAAGTAAAAAACGTAATAAAATAAAAATTAACGACGGTATGAATAAAACAATGCCATTTGTTCTGAAGGCATTTGTAGGAAGCTACATAATGATGGCAAGAAGACGAATTACCTACAAAAACCACTAGTCAAGATTTCAAATTGAATATAAAAAAGGCGAAATAATAGACAGAGATAAACGACGTCGGAGCACTTTGAAACGTGATTTTCTTAAGTATTATGAATTTATGACTAATTTATTCCATCTATTTATCAAACAGTTTTAAGATATTGATTGATTGATGTAAAATGGTAATGGACTCGGGGGTCTGAATATTTTACCTAGTAATGGTATTGATAGTTAATTATAAATGTTAACCCAAATCAATAACTTCCTCAACCAGGCATTAAATTCTTAAATATTTTCCTTTTTCAATTGTATTTTCCAATAATGTTACACATCCACAACGACCCATGTATTTCAACAATTGAAATAATTCTATATCAGGGTCAGTATAAACAGTATAGTGAGAGGATTGTTTTTTAGCCGTTTACCGTAAAACAATCTAGCCGTTCTCGAGAATTCGCGTGGATAAACATACAAACAAACATACAGACAAAATTCGAAGTTAAAAAAGAATCGGAACTTTTTAGACGTCATAACCATATATAATAAAATATAATTAATTAAAATACAATTTTAAACGTTTGAAAGTAGTTCTGTGGTATTCTTGAATGAGTCAAATGTATTATTAAAAGTATATTGTTATTGTTAACATAAAAAAAATAAAAACCGTCTAAATAATGGAGGTCCAACCTTTTGTAATTTTTGGAGACCAATTTACACATTTACAAATCATTGAGAATTTTTCTAATTAATATATGTGTTACATAATATGTTTTCTAAGGGGATAAAAAGAAAAAAAATGTTCTAAGGGCTGCGGAGTGTATTACCCATTTCTAAATAATTCCACCAATTGGACATATTGACAATATTAGACAATATCTAGTTGAATGTTAATGTTTAGTTGTTACTTTTGTGAAAATGTTGTAATATAGTTGAATTAAATCCACAAAATTATATTATTCGATGTTCAGATAACAATAAATTGTTACTTTAGAACTCGTTCATAAAAATTGAAAATAAAATGATTTATAATAAAATTGTATGAAAATAATTAAGAGTTTTAAAAATCGATTTCATCAAAGAACCATCTCATGGTTATTCTGTAGAATATAGATCTTTTATGATGCTGTTCAAAACTTTTTACTATTATACACAGAAAATAATTAAAAATAAACATTATTAAACACCATATTAAGCCTGGCTTTACTCAGAATCTTCAAATATTAAGATAACTTCCAATTTTTATCTTTTTTTATTGATTTTATTAAAGTTTAACCAAGTTGGAAGTTTTGGAATTGTGAAAAATCAATTTTCATTCTTATTTTAATAATAAGTGCTATATCAAAGTAACTTGATTTTATCTCGTTGTAAAAGAATGAAAAAACCGTTCACTTGCTGCAGGATAAGTAGTATTATACATTGTTCATAAACTTAAATTATTACAGTTAAATAAGAGTATAAAAGTAAACGAAATACAAGATTTAATTATCTATAATAATGAACTATAACTTCTTACCGCCCTGCACTGTATAATATAATATAGTGTTATCGTAACACATGTGCACGCATTCGTATAATATCATGTTATTATACCTGTTATAGGTATGGTATACAGTTTTACGGTTTTGTGGTTATGCAATTTAACATACATATTTATGGAGAAAACACTTTTAAAGAATAAATAATAGAAAATTCTGCCGCACTTTGCCGCGCTATTCACGTTCTGAAGTGGTATCCATATTATTCTATTGCGCTTTAATAATATTTTTACGGTCAGCATCCTCCGTACGTCACATTATTGCTACGATAAAAACCATCCCTCATCGAACACCGTATGAATTCCCCATCATGAACCGGACTGATGATATAATATTATACCGGTTCGACAGGAATGAAATCGTCCATCGAGATTTGAATATATCCAGAGCGAAATCAAAAAGTTTGCCGAGACAAACATGCGAGAAAATTGTAGCTGCATCCCTTGACAAGTGCTAACCAACTTCTAAACAATAACTCGCAAGACATTAGGCACCACAAATGACTGAAACCATACGACTTAGTTCAAGTGACTTAGGCTAAGGAAAGTGGCGTTATCTCATTGCCATTTTTTTTTTTTGCACTTAGCCCTAACTTTTTGTATCGGATGACGCTTACAAGACTGTTCAGTTTAGACTTGTAACAACTATGTATAAGATAGGTATAGTACATAGTATTACAACTTTACTCGTGTTATCAATATCAATTAATAATGGTCAAATATTCATAAGTCATAACTTCATAAATCATATTGTTATTATTATGAAAGGTAATAATGCGACAATAGTATAGCTAAATAGGGGCCGAGCATACAATTTTCAATAGCGTCACTTTAAAAAAGACGCTTATGCTTTACTTTTATAACAATCGTGTCGCTTATCCCAAAAAATCCAAATTCTAATACATACTACTCGTATATCTCATTACAATAAAATATATATGGTCAGAAGACTAGAACAATAGCGCCAGTGCGATCCAAAAGCTCTAGCTGTCGGTTATCCCGTAGTTAAGCCCCTTTTACCAAGTCGATATAATAATTATAGCGTTAACTATATTATATTAATGTTTTCGCCGAACACTAACTGGTCTGCGAGTTTTGTTAACCAAGGACCGGTCTGAAAATCGCGGTGATGGTGTATTATAGTGTACACGTGCGTGGCCCCGCGTTTCGATTAAAAATTAAAGCTCGAAGGCGGTATAGCGCGAAACTACAAGTGCCTTATTCGTCCTTTCCCCATCCGCGCACCCCCATCCATCTCTCCATCTCTTTATTCGCTAATCAAGTCACCTGCGTGTGTACAAATACGAGCTTCAGAAGTTAATTCATACTTAGGTAGAACGTCCGGTCAGGATCGACTTTAACGAATGGCTTAACTTAACTTAACTTACTCAGAAGTCATACGTTTTACGGCGTCGTCGTGACGCTCATTTTGGTATATTGTTAAATGTTGTGTACATAATATATTATATATGTACTGCTAGTAAGAACAAACGCGTCGTTCTCCGAAAATAGTCGCTTTTGATGTTCGTCACTTAGGAGCGCGGTATAATTTATTCGGTTTGGAATAACGACACGCTAACCGTCTATCACTATAATATTCAGAGCACTACTGTGGGAAAGGGAGCAAGGGGTCTATGTCCCAAATGCAAATTTTAAGTTTGTGCCAAAAAATGTGTAAAAAGTTTGATAATATTGTTGCGGATCACATTATGAATATGATGGATAAAAATGCTAGATAAATAAATAACTGGTCCAAATAAAAATACAATGCAGTCCATTCATAATCTTGTCAGTTTGATGAACTAGTCAAGGCCTTACATGAAATATATTCAATCAATCCAACCTTTGGTGATGGGTGCAGAAAGTGCCTATACTAAAACAACTTTTTTTGTAATTTTTATTTTTTATTCGAGTGGGATGAAATATTGGATTAAATTTATCTTGTGAATAAAGTTTTACAAAGTTCAACTATCACCATAGGGTCAGACTAAAAAAAAAATTTTAATTTGTTCAATATTTTTCATTAAGAAATAGTGGAATTGAAGAGATTAAAATTAAAACAATAATAGTATTCGTCAAAAAGTTGATATAAATTCTGAATTGAAAATAAAAATAAAAATGGCGGTAAAATCACAAGAAGAAAGAGGTCATCAAATTAATTCCGCTTATCAATTCTTATAATAAGAATATTTCAAAGTTCTTGATAATACGACGATTGAAATTAAATGGTGTTTTTAAAAATTATCCTTTATTCCTAATTTTCAATTCCTATTTGAATTCACTATCTGAAATGCCTCGTTTGTAGAAAATTAAAAAAAAATGTGCAGCCGTATGATTTATCAATAAAATACGATGAAGATCCATCTACAACCTAGGTCCAGAAATTAAGAAATCATTAACGAAATAGAATTTTTTTAAATATCAAGCAAAAGAAAAACTACCAAATACACAAAACGATACTTTTTCAAATATTGTAAGTGCAATAAAATCATGTAAACTTAATTCAATATGGCCAAAGTTGGTAATATTGCATATAGATTCTATTTCACCATGCC
This sequence comes from Chaitophorus viminalis, assembly GCA_025469195.1. NCBI lineage: Eukaryota > Metazoa > Arthropoda > Insecta > Hemiptera > Aphididae > Chaitophorus > Chaitophorus viminalis. The sequence continues at coordinate 251,245 of JAIPRK010000188.1, forward strand.
TGTTATGGTTGTATCAGGAGAGAACTTTTCTTCGGTAAATTAAAACTAATCAATACTTAGCCACTTGGGTACTTTTGATAATCTACCATCATGTCCCAAGAAAGACTAACAAACTTGTCAGTACTACCAATAGAGAACAAAATAACACAAAAATCAGTTTTCAATACGTTACTCTGAAGATTTTCATTCGCGTTTTTGACGTTTCATTGAAAATCGATTAATCTTATTTTGAATTTAGATTTTTAATATTGATAATAAATACGCCGTCGCTTCTTCGTTGATCTCGCGTTTATTACGCATCTCCGTGCGCAACATAATGTATTATACATAAACATGTATGTTTCTTATCGCAGTAATACGTCGAGACCGCGGTAAGAGTAAATATTCATGACATTTTCCTACGTTTGAATTCTACCACTACCGAGTTCATTGCAGGTACAACGTGTAGAAGTTTTTTTTTTATATATTTAATCGTACACAAGATATATATATATCATCGAAACAAATGCAAAACTTTCTGTAACGCGTACGTGTATTATGCGTATAAATATTTACATCCACGCGTATTATACATGTGTATACCACATAACTATGTATACGGTTGGTTTTCGTCCTGTATTTATTTTTCATTTAATACTGTAGAAAAGTAAGACACTGAAAAGATACTGTGTGTAATATACAAACTAACTTTTACAACAATTAACTGTAACGGATACACAGAGTTCAAACATTGCACTTATTTATTATAGGTACTATATACCCACTCGCGTAATATATACGATTTGTAAGTTATTCGTTTTTTACTATGATCTCAGATGATTTATTGGTTTTTTGAGACGTTTATATTCTGTTGATTATACGTTTTAGCCAGAAAAATATAGTACTTCCAAAGTTTGTATTACCTATATTAACTTTCATCACGATGAATCATCAGACTGATTTTCGTAATAAATACTCGTATATAATACATTTATATAAAGATTAATTCAAGTCATGATAATAGTAATATCATGTGTTTTAAAGGAGGACATTTTCGAACATTTTAATTATTATTTATGGCGAAACGAATTTTAAATTGTTCTTATTTTATAAAAACATTATTATTTTAGACGCGCGGATATATTTCAATATAACATTTTTTGAACGAGACGAAAAAAATGTTTCCAAAAATTATGTTATTCCCACGAGGGAGTGAAAGTTTTAATAGCTTATTACTTATTAGCCATGATATTTTTTTTTTTTTTTACGCTAAATAGTGTATTGGCTTTTACGGAAAATTGCCACGTTGCCCTTAAACGAAATATACAGTGACCACGTATACGCACACACACAAACGCTTGCAAATATCGTTTATGTGCCAAATATATCCGACGACTCGGTGTTATTAAGAATGTATACGTGCCAAGTTTAATAAACTTCCGACGTCTGATTTTTCAAAGGCTTTTTACCTCATGTATAGCATAATAAAAGGTTTTGCATACTCCGCATTATGTCTGTAACATAATGTCACATACTAATATACAATAATTATAGTTTCGATAATTATCAAATAATAGTAATCCGTTGTATATTAATTATATAATGGATAAAAATAAAGATAAGGGGCGATAAAATATATGCGTTTCGGCATTAATCGAACCGTTAACGGAAGTAACGTGAATGAACGTGTACATACGTATTACAATATTTGATTATACAAAGTTAATATAATTGCGAGTGATCGATTGCGTAGAGCTAATGTTATGCGGTCAACCTATACGATTGGTATCGATAACGAAAATCAAATACAATTCTAACATCGTGGTTGATAGTTTATCGATTTACCATTTACCTTCGTTAAAAAACAACAGATGTTAAATTTATAACTACGTTATAAGACGAATAGGTATAAACAGTATTTAGTGTTGTAGGTCAGTGCAGTTATTTCCATTTTTTATAACTGGTCGAAGTGTTATTTGGTACTTAACATTTCAACGTGATAACTAAATTGAAAATAATGTTTTTAATAACAATTTGGGCTAATAATCGCGTTTATTATACTTAAACATAATATTAATATACCATAGCGATATAATAGACATGCGTCTATACATTTTCTGAAACTTTTTTAAAAAAAAAAAAAAAATTTTTAAATCGTTAAACTTTGTAAGATATATAATAAGTACGTATTGCGTATGAAAAGATAAAATTAACGTTAAATTTTTATAGATGTGGATGTAAGTGGTAAAAAATATTTTTGGACATTTTGATAAACCCGATAAAAAATGCATAAAGCTCTCTTGATACGTACATTACGCGTGTAATTGACGCGTCAACCACGCGGTCAGTTAACCAACTGATTCGGTACAAAACCCTGGAAATTCGATGTAGCAACATTTTTTCCATTATAGGTTATGAAAAATGCGCGTTTTCCCGCGTCTAAATAATAATATTATTGACATACTTACCCCGAAAAAGATTTACCCGGTAAACAAAACGACGTGCTTCGGTGCGCGCGCAACGTCGGCTCGTATAAAATTTACTTCTACCCGTAAAATGTATCGAACCCATGTCTCTATGAATTTCCGTGTTAGGTCGTGACCCGGAGCGGGGCAGCAGGTATTATTGCTGGTGTAGTATTGTGCCCGGTATTGATTATAGGTTTATTTCGCATCCCCGCGAGAGACATTGTGGAACGACGCCCTTAGGCGGTATCTAACGTCCTAACCATCGGGTATTAGACACACATTTCGGTGTAACTGTATACGTATATTATGCATAAAGGTAGTAAAGGTATTGTTTTAATTATTACAATAGTCTAACAACGGCGAACGCTGAAACGCTCATGTTAATAATAATCATAATAATAATAATAATAATACATATAATTCGACCTCAACGGCGGCGACGGTGGTTGCATATTATATACTAATAATAATACTAATAATAAATAACGCACTGAACGCCGGCACCGTGAAGATTGCTTAACATTGTTATAATACCTATTATAATATAGCTTCTCGTCGCGCGCGTATATTATAATATTACTGGAGTGCAATATGAGGGTACATTATTACAATGTGCAAACACCGTGTACACACGCGCACGCTTACGTATCAATAATATACAGCAGCGATTCCCAACCTGGGGTACTCGAGATAATCTCAAGAGATACGCGAAAAAAAATTGGGTAATGGTGGAAAAATGTTGAATTTGTATTATTTAAAACAATTCGTTTTGGAGTTATGCAATACATGTTGTTAAAAATTTAAACTTGATAGAACTTTAATGTGAATCCACTTTCAAAAGTGAGTTTAAAAGAAAACAACTTATTAACTTTTAAGACTATATCATCCTTTGAGCTTGATTTTTAAAAAATATGTAATTCCAAACAATAGGTCAAGGAACTCACTTAATTTGTATACTACAATATTTTTCTATTCATTAAATTATGAAAATGTATACATTTTTACGTAATATTATGTTTTTTTTTTTATATTTTATTTAAACATTTTATGAGTATTTATGAAAGAAAAATTTTAAAATTACAATGAGAAGTTCAATGTAGCAAAATATTAAGCTTAGGCGTACTGAAGAAAAAAAAGGTTGGGAACCGCTGGTCTACAGGTAATCTTAGGCTCACCTTTGAAATGGTGCAGTTCCCCAAGTTGTTCGATTTGACCTTCCTCCGGCCCGTCCTGTTGACGATGACAAACTCCACGAAACTGGCAAATACGAACGACATGCACACCCCGTCCCACACATTCATAGCTGTCAGATTCGCCACGTCGGGCAGCGTGCGCCGGAAGCTGTTGGACGTCGTGAAGTAATTCAACATCGTCGTGACGCCTGCGAGTGTATAAGTACATAATATACGGGTTTAGCGAACGATTTCCATCGGGAAGTGGCAGACTTAAGGGGGAGACGCCAGGGGGGCTTTGCCTCCGCCATTGGCTCAACCTGGGTCTTGTTAGTTCAATTGTAAACATAGGGGGTAAGTAATAATTGAGTGTGTGAACTAATAATACTTCGATCCCGTAACCATGAGTAATATCTCAAAACCAGATTTAATAGCTAATCCGAAAAGGTCTAGTACTATATTCTCGCCGTGTAACTTCCCCACCAGTCAACGCTAACTCATCTTAATTCATGTCACATGTTTATAATCACGGTCTTGAAAGATAAAGTCCGAAAACTCTACTTTATCAGTGTCCCGCTTGCGATGTCAGAAACGTTTCCGCTGCTGAACACTTTTTGTGAAATCGCTACTGTCGTTAGACGTTTTTAAGGGTATGTAATGATTTGTATTTTTTTACAATTTTTCAATTTGAATTTTTAATTCATAAAATAAATTAACAATCAACATCTACGATATATTTATGAGCAATGTTACTTTTTAAAAATATTTTACAAATTTTAACGGTATTGTATTTAATATTTTAATATTTATTTTCCAACCTCAAAAACGTCTAAACATGAGCGCTCTACTATAAGGTGGTCATAGTTGGCAATGTTTTCGTCTTTTTAAGCGGACGCATTATACTAGGTTGGCGAGGTGGGGGGGGATTTGTTGGATCTTATCCTTTAGAACCGTGTTTTTATAATATATTTATTTAATCCATATCATTTTGTAAATATTGGTATTATTGTATTAAATTTTAAAATGTTAGTAATATTGCACAGTCGTCATCGTAATTCATACCGTAGTCTGTACAGTCCTCGTTTTCAATACGCGTTAATTTTTTTCTGTTTTATAATGTCGCAAAAACGTCAAAGTGAAATAAACTCTTTTTGTAAAAAGTTAATAACAAGTGACGGAATTAATCCTTCCCCAAGTAAAAGTGTAGAAAATGTAAACGGGTTACCTTCAGAGTCAGTGCCTTATTTGAATCGTCTGAAGTCGATTTCAATAATCAATAATATGATATTGGGAATTTTGGACTATGCCTTCACCTCTCTCCCCGAAAAAAATTAAATCCTGGACCCGCCACTGCCGTCGTTTGATAGAATGTTGGTAAGATGCGAACTACCGTAGTATTTTCGATTTTTGAACAGGGCGAATAAGGTACAGTTGATACACCAGTATCGTGTTCCATACATAAACCGTATAGGCAAAACTCTGGATACGTTTGTAAGATGAACGAAAGTAAGTAAACTGGATGATAATTAACGATGTTCACATATCAGTAATTATATGTTCAAAGACATGGTGAAAAGTTGAATATTTTCAAATATTTCTGGTATTATTTGGTAGCGTATGTAAACCAATACGTATAATGGTTACTCGGCGATAGTGTAGTATAATATTACAATTATCCATATATTATGTATTTTATATGTATACGTGTAGATACCTATAATCGTTCTCGCCGGAACCGCGTTCCATTCCAGGAAAAACGTGATGAACGATGACGTTACCAAAATCAACCCCGGTATGAAAATGGTCGCAAAGTAAAACGTTCTGTCCCTGCTGAATATCATTTCCACTTGGAGACAACTGTAATCGCCTGCGGAATCGGAATACGTTTCGTTTCAAAATTCATAATAAATATATCAACACATATAATATGTATAAATTCTGTTACGGCGAAATATTTCAAATAAATAAACATATTACAACTATATACGTTGGCAATCGCGTAATACGAATCAATAAAACTTACAACGAAACAATTCGAAATAATTACAATAAATGCATACGCGTATTATAGTAGCACGTCAGGCACATTATTTTGCGTTATGTTAAAAACGTTTTACTACCTCTCCAACTTCCGGTGGACGCACATTCGTAAGTTCGATTTCGCATCAAGTACGCGTTTGAAGTTTTCAAATAAGGTGACTTCATCAAAACGCTATTTTTGTTCTTCCACACGTACTTCAGATCTGATTTTTCGTACGAAACTGCAACAGAAAAAAAGAACGGATGGGCCTCGCTTTGCTGTACAGTTGGGGGTGGAGTGCACCTCGTTTATAGGATAGGTCATTATTACAATGGATTTGTTAAATTTGAATGCCATGATAGATATCATTGTATACGAATAACGATTCTGAATGGAGTTAATATGGTTGTCTAAAATGTGTGTATAATAATATAGTATTTTACATTTAAATTGAATTATAATGCAATTTCGTAAAAATTTAAATTTCAAACGGTCATAAAATTTTTTCCTTTTGGTCCGGTAGAAATTTTTTTATATATTTTTGAAGATTAGCTTATGGACAACCCCTAATGTTAAAATTTTGAACCTTAAGTATAAACAGAAAAATTTTCATGAATTTTTATCTACAAAATAACTTGCAAATTATCGTGATTTTGATACATTTTATACAAATTTGAGCTTTATGGGCTTATAAAAAAAATTTGAGTGAAACCATCTCCGATATTTTTTACTGACGATAAGTTAAGCTTATTATAAATCTTGTATTACATTTTTGAGACTTTTCGGCCTGCCAATTAAATTTTATAGATGTTTAAAAAAAAAAATGTACAAAAATTGAAAATTTAAATTGTCTATAAATAAATCAAAATATGTCAAAATACTTTGAAAACTTAACCATATATAGAGAACACCAATATAAAGATTTGGTGAAAATTTCAAGTTGTTGCGATTTTTCGTTTTTGAGTTGGAGCATTTTCAAAAAATGTATTTTGTAAAAACGTGAATTTGCGTTAAATTTTCTGTTTTTTCGTAATTTTTTTATCGTTTTTTTCGATTTTTTCAAAAAGTATTAAAAAGTTGTATTTTTGACATGCCTACGTATCATCTACATTAACTTTTCTTTCAGAAAAGTTGCTGTTTAAGAAAATCGAAGCATTTTTACTGCCCCAAAACGTGATGACAGACACAAAAATAAAAAAATAAAAAAATAAAAAAACACACATCATTGTAAAAGCAATAGATTATATCACTTCATTCAGAATCTAAAAGCAAGAATCATTTAAGTCGAAAAATTACGACACAAAATAGATGTTGGAATACTTGTAAAAAAAAAAATCTTATTATATTGACCTACTGGTTAACTGATTTTAATACACCGATTTCCAGCGATATTTTTCTTATGGAAAAAAAATATATTTCATACATACATACATTATTTCGCAGTATATTATCTAGTTAAGATCATGTTTAACGTAAAATTTCATGCATAATACACGATATAGGTTAATAGTTAACCATATAATATTATAAATATAATAAAAATAAGCTACATAATAGTTTTGAATTATTAACTGACTTATTTACTATGCGGACTGTAAGTATATTATCCAGAACTGATTTTGTATTTTAACATTAATAACAAATGTTATACTTATAATACTCAAAGCCTGACTTGACATTTACACACCAATCGTATATTAGAATAGTAATATAATAGAATACAATAGAAGACGGATTTTCAATCATAATCGATTTGTGTTAACCTGTTGTCAAAAAATAAAATATATTATTTTAATTAAGAAAAAAATTGCAATCACTGAAATAAATAAACTTTAGCATATTTTATAGAGATGGATTTTCCCTTGTCCTTTTTTTCTACAAGTACAGTAAAACCTCTCTATAACAATTAACAATTAACAGAATCGTTTGGGACCAAACATTTTTCCGTTGTAAAGAGTTTTCCGTCTTAGAGTAGTTAATTTTATATTATATTATTTGTACCGGGACTATTCATATTTTCCGTTATCAGAAGCATTCCGTTTAATATAGGGTCCATTATGTTTACGTTTACTATATTTTTCAATTATAATAATATTCTAAATTTGTTTTGTTGAAAAGATATTTTTAAAAGTACCCATGACAAGAATAAATATTTATTTATCTTGATTGAACTACAATAATATAACTGTACATATATGTATGAATGTTGTAATTAGAGTATTTACTAATTGTTAATTACAAAGTAGATATCTTCTATACGAAAAAATTGTAAATATGCTCTTAAGCATAATCGTATATTTATTATCCTATAACGTAACATTTATCATATGTCATAATTATATATATATATACTCACTGCTTTCCATGGAAAATGTGCACATCGGTTGATCGAACGGGAATATGTTCATCGATCCTTCGCATAGCAGCACAAGATGACGTCTGTAAAACGGATAATACATTTAACACCGATGTACTCCATAGGTGACTACACGGAGTGTGTAAAAACGTCAAATATTTTATGCTTATACGTTCATGATTTTATGTGGAAATTTTAAAATTGATTTTTCTACTGTTCTATAATTTATACCGATTGAAACAATATAGTACCTAAATCTAATTCGAATCTACGATACGTATATCCACGTGTTCGTGAAAATAAGTCATGCTAATCATTGCAGCGCGCGGTTGATAATAATTGAGTCATTCAAGTTTTAAACTCGACGTTCTTTTTAGACAAAAACTATTTCACAAGTTTATACTACATTGTATCTATCGTGCTTTTAGAGGTAATGAATAGATTTTAAAAGTTCCATCAAGGGATATGCTGATATTAAATAGACGCCTTGAACAAATCTCCACGGCATGTCGGCATAATAAGTGGTCAGTACGTATAATGCGAAGAATGATACGAGGAGCACCGTGTAACGGTTATAACATTTCCTCTCAATTGGTTATGAAATAAAATTTAACCAACCAGAAGATTCCTCCTATAAGTGCGTATAGTGATGTATTTGAATGTGAAATCAAATTAATCTCTTTATAGATTATAATAATGATTTATTTGGAAAATGAACGTTACTATAAATAACAATATGCATACATAATCATGAAAAAGTACGTGTGCGTGTATAAAATCTTAAGAAATCATACGAAATCGTGTTTTCTTCATAAGTGTGTACAAAAAAAGGCGTTCCCGCGGTTCGACTTGAGTCTTAGCCACGGACTTCTATGGCTCTATGGAGCTTCAATGATTCATATTAATATAATTGGAAATCACTGAAGGGTCTATATACATGGGAAAACGCGAGTTGGGTCTGCGGTGTTATTTGCTAATATACTCGAATTGGGTTCCATCTAATAAAATATAAAACAAAATAGGTAACTATAGTCCACGGTAATATCTTATCTTATCTTATACGTGTATTTTAAAATGATTCCATTTAAACTTATTATTGACTTATTATAATATAAATATTTATAATAAAAAGAAAAAAAACATAAAATATTTTAAGTTAAAATCAAGCTAATTGAATAATAAATTTAATATTTTAATAATTTTTACTTTAGACCTATACCTTATCGTAACAAAAAACAACATTTTTTGGAAAACATTCTAGCCAGCCTCCAAATAGTATCATCTGGATAATGCTAATAGGCAAGACTCAACTCATACATACCCATAATAAATACAGGGACTAAACTCGTGTACTCCATAAAATACTCGATTCAAGCTGTTTTTGAAATTTGGGACCCAACTCGAGTTTTTATGTTTTATAGGGTACGTACCTTGTCGTGTACTCCACCCGACCGTCACTGTACACGTTCAATGTGTACTTCATGGGTCTCTGGGTCTGCTTGAAGTCACCGTGCATATGGAAATTCGTGTCCGGCAGCCACAAGTCGTCGTGGTGGTGAATGCCGTTCAGTACATTGTAGTTGGTCACGTTGGGAAACTGCAATCGCGAGTCGTACCATTCTTGTTGCAGCAAGAACTCGATTTCGTATTTCTGATTAGCATACAAACACGAGAAGATCGTTAAAAAATCGTCCACGGAATAGTTTCTCGTTTTTCTTACTGTACGTAGTATACATTTCGCGCAACGAGCACAATCTAGCTAGCAACCTCTATCGCTCCTTTCCACCCCCCTCCAGTCAATTGTTCACAAAAAAAAAAAATAGAAATATTAGAATTCGGAACATTTTAGACATCCTAGAGTTTAGATGTACCGCGGCTACGGTTTATAGTACATAGTTTATAGTGTATGGAAACCGTTTATATGAACAACTATTTGGACCAGTGAAAATTGGTCGTAATAATTGCAGATAGTCATTATCAGAGCCGTGGAGATAAATCAAATTAAATTAATAACGTAGATAAACTATAAGACTTAAACTTAACTATAGACTATAAAACTATAAGACTTGGTTCCTTTGGCCTAGACCCAAGACTAAAGAACCAGCTGCCCCCCTCTCTCATCGGGCCCGATCATAGTAACCAAATTGTTAAAAAAAATGTATTCACATGGTATGTACATTATTTATTGTATGTAATACGTTTATCGTGTACAATGATTAATATGTGATATTATATAAATATTAGTAAAAATTATTTATGTACAAATGAGTTTCAAAATTAAATCGATGTTTATTATAAATTTACATTGTATTAAAAATATCTGGAGTGATCTTAGTTTGTGTTTTTTTTTTTTTTATACATACAAATCATACGACATTTTTTTCTTCTGATCTATCAAAATTTCTTTTTAAGCTTACGTTATTTAGACATTTAGAGTCATATAATTTGGTACAATTTATAAATATAAAATATGTAGAGATAAATTTATATGTATATATGTGTGGTTATAATAGTTAAATCACGTATAAAATTATTGAATTTAACATTACTGATTAGAATAGTATAAATGTTCTAAGCCGTTGTATAGAAACCGGATAACGCGTATAATTTTAAATGTTGGCTTTTTGAAAATTTTAATCGCCTTCCACCTCCCACCCCACTCCAATCAAGTGTTGGATACGTCCTGGCCAAAACACTGGGGAAACAAGGGATGGGAAACCTTCATATTATTACCTATATTATGTTTTTATTACGCGTGTTTGTGCAAAAGCCGCGAATTCATTGTGTGTGTTATACGCACGCGGTCGTGTTCGTATATTTTAAACAACGCTATTGGGATACCGTATAGGTACGTATATATTAGCATGCGTCGGCAGTGGTCCCGACAGTAGTGCACCGTTATGTAAATTAATACGGGTGGTGCTAAAACGCTGAATAACACGAGTGTTTGGCAAACGGCCCGACGGCGCGGCGGCGGCAGTGTGTAATAATAATAATTTTAATACGTCATGCACTTCGTCAGTGTTTTTAAACGGCACCGCTTGTACGCTGCGTTCGATCTGAACTATATCTACACATATACATACGCATGCATGTATGTACGGAATACGATTAAAATATTGAATTTAAAAAAACAAAAGTACTATACTCTCGACTCCGCAATATCGTGTAATGCCTGCAGGGTAGAAATTAGAGCAAAAAGTTCTAGGGTCACACGAAAATAGCGTGACTTTGCAAATCAGATTTTAGGGGAGTGAACGTAAATAAAAAAAAATAAAAACCTCCGAAAAATTACAACCGTCTAGTTTTCGATTTACCGAGTGATGCGTTATTTGGTGCGTGGGTACTACACATTGTTTTTTTGTAGTATATACAGACGATAAATACAATATCAATCTAAACAGATATTATGTGTACGTTTCAACCGAACCACCCGAACACCGGATTGATTTTATGGTAAAGTAAACCAATGTATATACCAATAGCCTTATTATTGCAGTATTCACAAATGACTCGTTAATGACTTTTTGTCCGTCGGTTTTGAAGTCGTTCACTTTTAAGATAGCACTTAGTCTGATTTAGCATATTATATGTGTATATACTACCGACTACCGTCAGTCATACATTAAGTACGTGTTAACCGTGTATACGGCTAAAAACAATATTATTATGTTTGCTACTGAGTGTACCAGTGTTTCCCAAATTTTGTACCATGAAATTTTAAAGGTGTATGGTGACAACTTGAACTTTTACTACAAAACATTTAGGAACTACAGGACAATAATATAACATACACTACGTCGACATAATAATAAACTGTCGTAGTATTTTACGTTACATTGTTGACTGTTGTCTGTACCTATTTAGCCAAACGCAACGACTCGAATATACGCATACTTTTATACTTGGATGTGTACGATTATTTTCCTAAACCATATATATTAATTGTTGATACACAATAAACTAGATGGGACTTAGATCAGTGGCGGTTATACATGCTGTTCAAGGGGGGGGGATGAAAATAAAACCAACCCTCCCCCCGGCCACCACCCCATAGCATTATTATATATAGTATATATAATATACATATAATATAAAATATACATACGGATATTATAGGTAATAGTATAAAATATGTATAATAATGTTTATATATTAATAATATTAACACACTTTAACATAATGTATTAAAAAAAAAAGATATAAGTATATTGATTTATAAAATTTATCTTGTAAATCGGAATAATTATAATAAAAGCATATGCCTTTTTTTTTGCTTAGCAAAGCGTATAATAATATTATCTATATCAACATCTATGTCTCTGTGGATATGAAGTAGTGCTAGTCCATTTAATCGGGTTATCAGTTAGGTTACGCGTGTGTAACCGAGACATTAGGGTATGATAAATATACAAAACTATGATAAAATATTGTCCGTATTTAAAACGAAAAAAATATTTTTCTATCAAACCATAAAGTACGAAAATTTGTAGTATGAGTTAGGTCAGCTATATACTAAATTTAAAAAATCAATCCTAACGGGGGGGGGGCGATCCACCTATCGTCCCTACCCCTTATAACCGCCACTGACTTAGATGCATATGTCAATCTAGTTCAGCGTTTCTTAAACTTTTTTAGCAGTTAAACCCTTCTATAGATGTCCACTTTTGTCATAAGACACTTACTTTTAAATATAATTTAAATTATTATTTCAAATAATAATATATTATAAACTTATAATATGTATAATATTATAATATGTGTATACTGTATTTAATTCTAAAAATATTTTAAACAAACAGGAGTTAAACATTACCTACCTAATAATTGTATTAATGTCATTGGTTTAAATCTTTCTTACAACAGTTTCGGGGAACTCAATTTAAGAAACGCTAGGCTATACCGAACACATTGTAATTTAATTTTAATATAAGTACAAATGTTTTTTTTCAGAAAACTAACCGTTACATTTTAATATTTAGTTAAATTTAAAAAAATAAAATCACTTAAGTTTTGCAGAACCCTGAAGTGATGTTCATAGAACTCCAGGGTTTCACGGAACATGGTTTACGAAACGCTGATCTAGTTTATCGTATATAATATATATCGTGAAGTGTAAACCTGTGGACTGACGAATATTCCACGCGGAAGACCGATACGAAAAGAGCTGTTTACCCTCTTCAATCAAATTGCTGTCATATGTATAAGTCGTTTTAGAATATTATTGCAATAACTGCAGCAACGTCGTGATATTATATTACAGTACAGTGCTATGATTATGAACCGTCTGCAGTTTGAATAATTTCACGGGTACCTAATGCGGTGCCTGTGCGCCTATACATCCTAGTGGAGCGAATTACGGAAACAAATACACATAATCGTATAGACATAACAGTCTGCAGTGCACTCGACTGCAGCAGTAATAACTGCAACTCTGAAGTCTGGACTATTGTTTGGATTATACATTAACGCTCAAGTTACGACAACGCATATTATGGGCACTTGAACTGTTTACATTCCTATTGCGCGTAATATTTCTAACCACGAACCCAAGTACACGTATACGATATACACGTACAAATTTATCGGTTTATACAACATTTTATTAAACACTACGTTTTCATCGTACATCTGTGACTAGATTTCAATTATTGTCTAGGAAATCAAACGAATCAAAATGACTATGGATTCGATTATATATTATACTATATTACGGAATTCATTTTCTGAACCATGGATGTCAGTAAAAATTAAAATCATAATAGGTAATCATTGATCATCAATACACATGTATATATACAATATACATGTGTATAATGTATAAAAAAAAAATACTTACAGATAGAATTTTTTCTAAATTAAATTAAAAAAATACGCATTTATATTTATTATATGTATATTACCAAGCTTGTTTCATCTGGAGACGATAGCGTGAACAACACTACACTGATGTTGACCAATGCAGGCCCTATAAACAAATTGTATTTTTCTTAATTAATCATACGATGATACTTATTATGGTATTTTATACAATAAGTGTAATATTATTAATAATAATTTATTATAAAAGCATTCGATGTTGTGACACATCTGTATTGGTTAGAACGGATATAGTAATATGTTTTGTTCATTGTTAACGCGAATCGATCCGTTTTTTCGCTTCGAATGGCAACGGCAACAATATTTCAGTTGAAAAAGAAACGTGACAGTAAAACAAATGTGTACGTTTACTTTTACCCGTTAAACGTATATGATGAAACTTTACAGAGCTCGCAATCTATAGTTAAAGCTGTTGATAAAAAAAAAAATTAAATAAATAAATAAAAAAAATAGCCAACTTGAGAACACAAACGTTTGTGTGCATATTTCACAATATCGGAACAAAAAGAAAATCAAAAATACACCTATACGATCTCGTATTAATAAATACGCAAATCACATCGATTTCAATAATATATTGCAGAAGTACAGAACTATAATACTACAATATCACGTTCGTGCATTGCTCATCGTTTTGAACATAGACAATGCATTAAATATTGTGTACAGCATGCTTTATCCATATGCAATACATATGTGCATATGCGTGTTACCGGCAACGCGAACAATCCAATATACACCTACATGATGCCCGTATAATCGATGTCGCACATAAATGCTGAAATACGTAATATTAATTAATATAACGCTCATATAGGCATGTGCTGTGATCAACGATAAGACAATAGCCCAAAAATCTGCAGATCTATATATAACTAGCTGAATTACCCATCCTTGCCGACTTTAAGTATAATAAATGTATGTAGTGTTGTTATCCGGCAAGATTAAATATTATTTTTAATCTATTTGAATAAAATTTAAGTAAGATTGTTTAAAAAATATTTTATATATATATACATATTGATTAGTTATTAAGCAGGATCATTTTGATATTCTTGTGAATATTTGATAAAGCTAGACCTTTAAACCTATTTAGACCTATTGCATTTCTTAAGTAGGTCTTAGTAGTGATAATAAAGTAATAACAGTTTGCATCAATTTTGAAATGATTGGGTTTCAACCATTAAAAATAACATTTTCGAACATTGTTTCATAGTGCACTAATACGTGGTCAATGTACATTCAGTTTACTAAAACATTTATTATATTAAAGTTTCAAATGAATCGAACAAGTGATTTTAGCTGTAGATAATGTATACTTTATTTCACACGGGGCAGTATTGGTCAGGTTATAGTTTTTAATGAAATACCATCTTATATTTTTTAAAGCCTAGTTATGTTTGGTTAGCCAGGTACCTACTTTGTAAGATAATACTTTGGTATATTTTTTTTTCATTATCGGTTATCAAGGTAATATTTTTGTGTTTATTTTTTGATAACGGATAATATATATTATCCGGTAAAAGTTTCAAGTCGCTATGACGACCAACATATCAACCACCCTATATAGCTTGAATTAGTAACACCTATACAACTTTCTTAGTTCTTTCCTTTCACAAGAATCTTCTTCTGAAAATTACGAAGACCACAAAAAAGAATTAGCGAAATCGGTCTAGCTGTATACACACGGGATGCCGCGATAAAAGAAAATAGGGATTCATTTATATATATATATATAAATATTTTTGCTAATTTCAACCATTTAAAATCAAAATTTCGAAAAATCCTTTCTTATCGGATGCCTACGCCATAATAGCTATCTATATGCCAAATTTCAGTCCAATCCGTCCAATGGTTTGAGCTGTGCGTTGATAGATCAGTCAATCAGCTTACTGTTTTATATATACAAATAATCTAAATAAAATTTAACGAACATTATGAAATGTCTATTAAATGCTAAATTATAAGTACTTATACCCAGTAAACTTTTTGAGTTGCAATGACAATAAAAATAATAATCAAATAACTAATATGGTAATATGGTAGTGCATTATAACAAGCTAGATGGTAATATTGTGTTACATCGAGTTCGAAACCCGTAACCGGGTTGTTAACTTTTTCAATTATGCGAAAAACTTCTGAGAAATCCAAAAAAATTACCTAGTAAACCAGATGAAATTTCCTATAAGTATCAGGTTTTTATAATATATCGAAGTATTCCTTCTGGTAAAAATCGTGTATATAGATACAAAAACAAAAATTAAAAATTAAAAAACATAAATCATAATAAAACCAACACTTCCTCGTTTCACTCAGAGTCTATAATGAATAATATATTGCAACTGCGTGTAGAATAAATAGTCTTATACATATAAGTGCCTTATATAGTCTTATATAGCTATACGTTTTTACTTTAAATTGTGCGTTGATTTTTATCGTTTCGTGTTTAGCATATTGTGATATATTGATATCACATATTGTTATATATTCGAACAATATCGCAATACTTTATAGTTACTGTATGATATTTGATTTGAAATTAATTTCCAGTTCAGTGGCGTATTTAAGGGGGATGGCGAAGGAGGAAAACCATCCAATCACCATAAACTCGCCGGGGGCCGGGATGTATTATTTGCAAATCATATTTTATTTTGTTGATATAAGCGTCGCTAAATTTAATCAATGATGAATAAATAAATCTTTTTTTTCTCTAGACATTTTTTATTTTGTTATACTTACCATAATATATTGAATTCATGTCTATTAATTCCTATACGAAATATATTTGATATTACTGATATCAGATTTAAAAGATTTAAAAAAAGAATAATCGAAGCCGTCGCAAAATAATATAATTTTAATGAAGTCAAACTAACTGATAAAAATTGTAACTCCAGACAGAATTAGAACAACAGAAAACAAAATGGCAGGTTTAAATAATGAAGGTAATATTAATATTAATGTCTACTTAGATATTGTATATAATCAATAATTTGTTGAATATTTTTCAGGCCATGAAGTTTTTGAATTTACTTTATTGTCAATTGATAGTTACAATAATATTATATTCCCTAATGTGTATAAATTATTAAATATGTATAATCGCTTATTCGCTTTTCCGCCAATATTAGTGTTGCATCTGCGGAGCATAGTTAATCTATACTTGGAAGATATGAATGTATGTGTTTAATACAACATACTAGTATTTAGATATATTTAATTATTAAATTTTAATACATTAGTAATAAACCTTGAAATAAAAATGTCTTCATTATTTGGAACATGGTAAATACTAAATGACATAAAATATAATATAATTCTTAATTTAGTTTTCAGTAATAATAGTTCAATTTTTTCTTTTTTTTCTCGGCTACTATACTTTCTACTAATATTCGCTTTTTGGCTTAAAAGTTACAATTTTCTTATTCTCATTGTTAATATTATTATTAGTCATAATATATACTTATTTCTGTTACTATTTATTATATTATTAATACTTATTGTCTTAACAGGTTAACAATTGAGGGGGAAAAATGGGTTAGAAATAGGATCGCTTAATGGGGTTTGCATTGCTTAATATTCACAAATCAATTGCATTCAATGTTGCTAATAATAACATTGATATATTTGCAAGAATTAAAAAATAAATGTAGATCTAGTTTTGTAAATAAAATTATGCATTGTTCTGTTATATGTCTAGAATTTTTATTTTATTTTGTTCGTTGAAGGATTTACCTATCTTAAAATCACCCCCTTCCCTAACTGAGGTGAATTCTCAAATACGCCACTGTTCCTGTTTCGATAACTATTGAATATTATATTCCGATCCATGTGTATATAAATATGGATAATAGCATACTAGAATATAGTTACTTAATCATGTATTATTATTATCTACATTTCACCGGTCGAATTAATTTGTATAGAGGCGAAAAGTTCTCTCCGCGTATAATATGTTTATTAATAATGTATGTGCATTGTGCATAACCAAACATTTTGACAGTCTATGCGCGATTTTGGCACAGAGAAAAATGAAAATAGGTACATGTTTGAATTATTAAACTCACAATCATAATTAACTTTTTTATGGAGTCAACCGCAGTAGGTATACGAGATCAGTGGTAGTATAAAATATTGTATACAATTTTGTCACAACAAAAAGATTTATTTTAAAAAAAAAAAAAAAAAATTAAATATGCATTTATATTTTACTCTTACACTGAATGAAAAAATTATAAATGATTAGTTTTATTCTTTTATTTTAAAATCCACCCTATTGTTTCGAATTTGTTTTTTTGTTTTTTTTTTTTTTATAGAATAGCGATTCGGTATTAATAATTAATATTTTATTATTGTGTTCTGCAATTTGTTTTTAACCTCAATACAGTATACTATACACTTATTTATCTGTTTAACAAAAGTAAAAATAACATATTAGTTATGAAATATTACTTACTATACGGTGAAGGCAATAATCGCTTATCATATTTTTCAGGACTCAGTAAATGGTCAAGAATATGTTTGTCCGATTTTACATTTTCATATCTGCACAAGCAATAAAGTTTTTGTCGTATTAATTTATGTTATATTGGCGACTTGTAAATGCACTTTTCTGTGATTAACAAATCGTCTATTATTTAATAATACTAATTGGGTAATACGAGTGTTTTTTATTTAAATGTACACCAGACGTATTTTTCTTATAAATATACATTTGCACTTTGCAACAAAGGATGGACTGTATTTTTGGGTACATAACACAAATTTCGACTGAGTTAAATACATTTTTAAAGCCATTTGTGTGATTTTTAAATATGTTATTATAGAACTTATTTAACAATCACACAAATTGACTATAGAACTTGACAGTCTTGAATCACCAAAAGCTCATTGAGTGAAATATCTTATCAAATAACAAGATATTATGTAAACATCGATTTCATAGAAATCATGAAAAAATCTTTTCTTATTCTATATTGTATAGGTATGAGGCAAATGATTACCCATCGTATCTCGTACTTTTCTTACATAGTATAATTATTACAAAATGATTTCTTGATTGAATAAGATATTCTGTATTCTATGAAATATATATACAATAATTGTAAAATATGTATAAATAATACCACATAACTTAAAATCATTGCATTAATAACGGAATATAATTTGAATATTTATTTTGAATGCTTGAGGCAGAATAGCTTCTTAAATATTGTATAGAATTAACATATATAGAATATATATATTAGGGTATAAATGCTCCTATAAGAATGTTCTCCGCTGCAAAGTTACGAAACACCTTATGGTTTGTAATAAAATTATTTATTTAATTTGGAATATGACTTTGATCTACCAATAGACTAATTCAATGATGATATTAAAGTGCTATTTTGTAGATTCGTTTTAAATATTAAAAATGTATTTTAATATATTTTGTACTCACCTAAACGGTACTTCCGTTGACATCGATACAGAAATCTTCAATATTGACACGTAAAAGACAGTTACGAAAAGTAATTTGGATAAGTACATCATCCTGTAATTTTTAAAAATGTATAAATTTAATGATACATTAATTGAGTATTAGTAAAGTATTTTTGAAGGGCTGAAAAACCCGTTTCAACATAATTACACCAATAAATAAATAAGTTTGGTCGTTGAACTATTCTAAATTGATACGCCCTTATATAAAGATATTCGCGCGCAAACACGGTTCAACAACAACTAGCTGATCAGCTGCGATCTACAAATATAACTATACGAGTTTTCAGCGCATATCATTCACATAACAACAATCGATTTAAAAAAAAAAAAAAAATTATCAAATATAGACTTAATTATTTTTATAACTTTTGTTACAACTAGATATAACCTATAATAATTGTGTCGTCATGATAAACATTTTAATTTTCTTGGCTCTTACCCACAATAAATCATTAATACGGTTCACCATAGGGCACACTTAGTGCATGTAAAATATTGCCCACCCCTGATATACATACATACCTAATATGTATTTAAATGTTATTATATTTACACTTATTAATTTGCCGTAACTAATTATTATAATTATAATGTACACGATGCTCGCACAGTACTTGCGATATGTCATTATAGTTTTTAATGTTTTTATCAAGCGCGCTGTATATGCACGAGTACCTATTACAAATGTTAGTAGTATACCATCAAATTATAACAGCAAGTTTGATTCTACCAGTAGTAAAAAAAAAAAAAAACATTGTTTTAGCTAATCAGTAATAGCTAAACGGAGTATAATTATAATTACATATCATCGCTATCGACCCGCAAACACTATAATATCATTAATGTTCGGTACGTTTCGAACTGTATAATTATTGGCTTATTGTGTTTAAAATTTAATTGTGACGAATTAACAACTCCATAATTTTTTCACCGCTGCAGTCGCATATCACCGTTCCTGAGGTCTTTGGGTTCATTTACATAATATGATAATTACCACCATGTTAACGTCGCACAAGAGTAGTAAAAGTGATCAATCAAATTGTCTAATTAAGATACTTGCTCACAATGATATCGTTTATTAAGAACGATGATTTTCATCAAAAATATTCAAATAACCAGCGTTTATGATATCCAAGCGTTACAAATTCCTTTTAATTAAACGCATTTATTTCGATATCAACTCTGCAATGATCAGCACACTTGTTAATAGCGTTTAAATGTATGCGCTTAATGTGCCGAACTATAAACGTTTGAAAACTAATATTGTTAACCAAAGTATTTGTACACAACGGATTGTCACTAATTGGAAATTATATTTCATCGTTTTTGTAGAGTCGTTGTTAGTATTTAATGGCACAGGTTATTATTATTACTATACTGACGGGAATTCATGATTAATGGTGTAAAGCCGCGTGGTGTTAAGTCATATTTCGGAGTCTATCACTTAATTGAGTCAATCTTTAGAGTATATTATTTCTTTTAGTTTTTAAACACATCAATTATATTTTAATTCAATCACTTATTGAGAAGTTTATTTGAACATGCGTTTGAACATTTTTTTCTTTAGAGCATTCCAATAACTTACACTTTGAAGTATATTTCACGCGACTAGTATTTTGTCTATGAACTGTTAAACTAAAATATTTACACTATACATTTTGTATGTAATAATTCATATAAAAATGTCATTAAAAATGCATTTCAAATTAACGAACATTTATCATAGAACCGCCAGTTTCGTGAAATGGAGGTTCAGTTTTATGCTTGAAACACTGCTTACGGTCTAAATGAAATATATGTCATTACTATTGGTAAACATTAAACACACAGACACGCATACATGAATGGGTGAATAAAATAAACAGTGAATGATCGAGGGGAAAAAAAGTCTCAAGCATTTCGAGAATGCAACTCTTTTATAACAATTCCCATGTAAATACGCGTAATACGATCAACAATTATACTGCTGTTATCACGGTACGTAATTATTTTAAAGTGCGTGTATAATCTGGCTGTGTACGATTTATATTAAAATGTACATACATACATTGATGACAACGCATCATCACGACTTCCCCAATTTACATTTAATCGAAAGCAATATGGTCATCTTAATTTGAAATACTGCATTATTAGTTATCACTTTATCAGTAGGCTTGTATCATTTACATATTTGTTTTGCACAGTCACAAAAATAGCAGCGTTCCAAACAAATACGTTTCATGGATTCACAAAGATAATTTCAAAATTTTATTTTGTATACCTATATAAATGCATATTTTGAGTACTTTTTGTTTTTAGGACATATTTAATACTTTTACTTGCTATTTTATACTTTTTGAGACATAATTTAATTACATTTTCTTCACACCGACGTTTTTATTCCAAACAATATAATCAAAATGTTTGGGTAAAAATGTATTTATTTGTAATTTTTGTCGTATATAATATTGATTTTGACTGTCCACGGGCACACGAATTTCCTAAAAGTGCTTGGGGAACGTCGATAAAGCAATAATATTAATTTGTTATAAATAGAATAGTTTTATTAATAGAAAAGTTAGGTAATTCTTTTGACTTATTTTAAAGCCTATTTATTTTATTAATATTTTTAAATAAAATTTCAAAAAAAAAAAAATGTTAAGTACGTATTTTAAATGCATATTATAGGGTTTTAAGGACATAAATGGTTGCACATTAAATGCTTTTTTTAGAGCTACAAGTCCACTGCCTTAGTTATCAGTTAACTATTCGCAATTGTTAAAATAAACACAATTTTTTCAATATCCAACCACACACGCACATAGTGTACTATAAATGTAATAATATATATAGTCGCATTTTATTGGCTAGTCAAATCCCCGTCAGCCATTCGACCCAGTTCATACGCTCGAAACAATGATTTTCTTCATGCCGCCCTCTCCGCGCTCATTCTCGGCTCGCAATAATAGCTCACTGAATCAAGGAATATTGTTCCTTTTATTTAGGATTTGGAGCCCACACACATACACACACAGACACATATACAAATACAAACACTCTTGGGTACTATAACGTTTGCAATATTCGAGTTCACAGAGAAATAAAGATTTCTTTGAAACGCCGACCACATTTCGTGCGCGCACTCGTTGCTCACTTGCTCATTATATATACCCACTCGGAAAGTGAATACTGTTCTCTCGAGTTTTTGTATACGGAGGACATATAAACTATATAAAGCATACGCATAAAGGACTTTTGATCGTATGTTTTTTTTTATTTTTTTTTAATAATCGTCACTCTTCGCGTAGGCACCAATGCAAATGCGCACATTTTTCCGAAACAATGCATAAAACACACGCGAATATAAAATGTATTTTTATGTGCGTATACATGTATAATACTTTACTGAATCATTCTGAGAATAGCCTACATGCAACGTGACTTGATTACTTGAATCCGGATTTTTGACGTTACTTATGGTATTAATCACCGCGGTCGGATAAGATTAAATATCAAACTTTATCCTTTGAAATGTATACACAACACAGTTCTATAAGGTATAGTTGAATTTTTATTTATCACATTAAGCACTGAGATAACTACGTATTTTCAAAATAATTGAAAAAAAAAAAAGTAAATTTATATCCCGATATATTATATAATTATACGGTTGTAAAATGTATGTAGTACTATACGTTTGAATGTTTGATTAGATATAATATCAACTGCAGCAAAGCTGTACAGCGTACTGGGCACTTGCTGCAGATATATTATATGATAATAAATATAATATTATATAACAGTATTATATATTACAGTAATAAAATATAATTTATATCCATAATACTATTTTCAACGCATGTTAGGTTCTTTTACATGGATGGCTCGATGAAGACCAAAAGCGCAAAAGGTCAATTTTTGTCAATAGACCAAAAGTGGAAAAATTCTATTTTTTTCGATAGCCCAAAAGCGCAAAACAAATTTGCGCTTTTGTACCTTAGTAGTGGTATTACCAGCTCTAAAGTCAACTCCAATATAAAAGCATGGAACTTATACATATAAAAAAAATATTTCAAGATTGAATTACTTAAAAACTGTGGGCTTCAAACTTCAAATTTAATATTAAGATACTTAATTATTTATTTTTTTTTTATTGATCTTAAACAAAACATCTATTAATCGTTGCTATTAAGTTAAATACAATTTTTATAATTATTTATATATTTTTATATTTAAATACCTACACATTTTATAATCACGAATAGCATAGTATATTAATAACTATATGATTTTAATTATATGTTTTTAACTATAAGATTTTAATAAAATACACTTTTTTTTATAAAATTAATTTGTGCTTATGGATTATTAAAAAGGTAATTTTTTTTTTTGCGCTTATGGGCTACAGCCGGATGGCTCCTCTCTTCAGGATTGTTGATTGTTATTTGTTAATTATATAGTGTATCAAATTTGTTATCCAGTGAATATCTAATTGATTTTGTTTTAATATTTTCAACGTATTAAATTAGCCAACTTAACTGCGGTAGAATATCGTTGACGCACGATAACTAGGATCTCTAGAATAAACTAGGATCAACAAGAAATGATTAAATACTATAATCGAGTTAGTGAAAATAAATGGTATCACTATATTCATTATAGTCGAAAATGTCTACTGTAAATCGTAAATTTCATGATGTTTGATAACTTCCCTTCGAAATTATTTGAAAACATCGATGTATAAATTGTAACATAAAGTTGACGAATCATACAATTATACATCACTGTATTTACATAATATACACAATTATATACATTTTAAATGGAACGGTATAAATTAAATTTTGCATTTTTATTTAATGGTTTTTCTGGTTAAGTAGATGGATACAATAGGTTTTATAATCTTCTAACTGTCCAAATGGGCCGATTCCTGGCATAGGTATCCATGTTGTTAGCCTTCTTCCGATAAATCTTCTCGACATTTTTACAACTACTTTTAGCTTGTTTTATCGTAGGGTTATTCCGCGTTCCTTGTTTATTTTTATTTTTTGTTTGTGTTACCTAAACGTTATTTTTTTCGAGGATTTCGGCAATCGTACGAGTAACAGTGATAAACATTTATTTTACTTAACATTGTTAAGACATAATATGAGCGCTTGCTATTTTTCCTTTTTTTTCATAAATTATAATATCAGTTAATTATGACAAAAGTATTTTATTTTTATTAATTTATTATCTTACAATATGCATTTATATGTATCAAGAATGACTCATACTAATGTTAAGCAATATCGAATTATATATTTAATTTTTCATCGTCCAAGCTAAGTG
The DNA here is from genome assembly GCA_025469195.1 of Chaitophorus viminalis. Lineage (NCBI taxonomy): Eukaryota > Metazoa > Arthropoda > Insecta > Hemiptera > Aphididae > Chaitophorus > Chaitophorus viminalis. Next base: position 275,917 of record JAIPRK010000188.1, read on the forward strand.
CTACTACTGGGTGGCTCCTTACTTACGTTACCCCTACTGTTTTGTTACCCCATTCTCACATATACTTATTATGCTTATTGTATAGGTAGATTGGATATTTCTTGTAATAATTAAAAAAAAAAATTCATCAATGACTGCGTAAACAGATTCGGTAATTCAATGTTCTTATCTAGCTTATATTATAATCATTTTTATACCTACCGTCATAGGTCAAACGATTTTCATTTTGTTTTTTTATCGATGATTAAATTAAATTATATTTTACTTAGAGGTAAAATGATTTTTTTATTTTTATTATTGTTAGGGATATTTGGGCATCATGGTCATTAAATTCAACGATTATTTTTATGAAGACTCAATTACGTAGTATGGTTTGGGAGGGGGTGCCGCCTGGATTCGAACCGGTGACCGTACGATTATACACAGCCGCCTTATGTCGCTAGGCAATGTTTAACACTTAGGTAAAATGATTAAATATTTTATTTTATTTTATTACCTATACAGTCGTGCAGATCGTGTAATGTACGCACCGATTGATTGCAGATTGTACAATGAAGCGTTACTCTAATATGATAATTTTTTAATAAACGAGTAATATTAAAAATGAAAATAAATGTACCTAATACACACAAATCTACGTACTTCTATTGTTCGTATTATTTTTTGTAATATTTAATGTCACAACCGGGCAAAAATTATTTTGAAATTCAATGAAATGCTATGATACGTTAATAACGACTTAAAATGTTTGTCATTAAACTGATTACATATAGTAAACGCTATTATATTTTTCACTTATACACGTATACACAGCTCAACATCACATGACCGATTTAACTGTGACTTATTTTATTTCAACAATACACACGACTCATATGCTATCATCTCATAGTTTGAATACGTGAATCCTGCAGGTATATTATACATATTATATATTATTATATGTGTATATAATGTGTTATGTATATAACGAGTTACGACGTCAAAATGTTGTGATTAAAAAATTTTATTCGTCAAGTTTTAGAAAATTCATTAAAATTAATGTACTCCGGTACATGATATTCGTACTTTTATTTTTTAAATTTAAACTTTTAACCGTCTCCAGTATTGTGTTGTATAACTTTGCGTTGTCGCACGTAGCTGTATAGCATGGATTATGATAGTTAAAACAAAAATATTCGTGATGGTTTATTACTATCGAATGTTTGAATAGTTTACTATATAATACTTTTATATTATACTATTGTAAATTGCAATACGCTAGTCCAAACAAAATACAATACGGTTTATGTATTATATGACTATACGAATCGACAAACATCAATTTACTTCATTTATTTTTTTAAGTAAAAACTTTCAACGTAACTACCTTTTACAGGTACAGTACCTGTATTACATTATTAAAAACTGTATCACATCACTATAATATATCAGCTACATATTTGTTGTGTATAGAAATTCTTATACGGTTATACCTACGTCCTACATACATTTATAATTCATTTGTTACGAACTGCTGATAACTAAATTATGAAATCGGTATTTTGTTATTTTTCTCAACAATTTAAGTTTTATAATCTAGGGGTGAGCGACAAAAAAGAGAGACGTGGTTCCGCCAGCAAAAAGACCGACTGCACTTAAAAACTGCACAGCATCTACGGCTAATTCCAAACATCCCAAAGACGTAATAGTAATGTATTACATGACGTATAATAATAATAATAATAATAATAATAATAATAATAAATTACATTCGTAATGTGCATATTAAACGGTCGGCGCTACTGGAATCAAAAGCAATTCAGAAACTGTGCCGCAATTGTTTCCGGCGGCGTCGACTCGATGCGGACAAACGACCGTTTTCACTGAAATCGTTTTCCAAACGTTGAAAAATGTATTAAACATAGTTTCGTCAACCTACTAAATACGTGTACGAATGTTTGTATATTATACATATTCCATTCGCTCGGAACCATAGAGTACGAACAGAGCGCATACTTGGTAATAAGTAAAAACCCCTTGGTTCGTTTAAATGAACTTTCCCAGCTTATGAAATAATGACCCACTCAACCACCCATGTGGTGACTGTGTTTGAGCGCACGGGAGCATGTGTGTGTGTCGCGCGAGTTCTTTGTTATAGTTATAATGTAATGTTTATTTAATTATCTAAACTGTAATTCTGTATACCAGACAACAGAGGTCGAAAAATTTTGTTTTAAAAAACTTATCATTATTCGGTTGTGCACTTGTGAAACTCTGCAACACACAGGTAGAGAAATAAACATACGAAACGTTGAGACCTACCCCGAAAAGCTCATAACAACCATTGTAGAATAAGTAGGCATTTCGAAGAAATAATGAACAAAAAAAAAAAAAAAAAATGTTAAAAAGATTTTCAAGAAGTTGTACTTGAGAAATAATCCTTTTAATTGCTTCCATTGTTAGGGTTGAGTAGTAATAATAATAACAACTACAATAATTATAATAAAAATAAGAATAGCACAATGTTGAAAAAATGCGTAGGTACAATAAGAGACGGGACTGTTATTAGTTAAATTATGTACACAAATAACCATTAAAGAATATATTAAAGTACAAGAATTGTTTTGCTATGATATGCAGATTTGTGTTTTTTCGGTTTTTTGTGTTATTTATTTCATATTTTGTCTAAATATACCCACCAAAATCATAACTTTCGCAACGTTCCCAATAATATTCTTACACATAATTTATTAATATTATCGTATTCTCAAAACTGCTCAAATCCGTCAAGTGAACATTGATTTGTTTGCAAATATTATACGTCGATATAATTTAAGCGAACAAAGCGACGGGAAGAAGTCTATAAATTGTTCCACTTTCCGTGTTATTTGTTAATCATCTCCACACCTATTATCATAGTCGAGAAAATCAAATCTAAGCATCAAAAATTCGTAGAACTTGGAATCCTTAAACTTGATTTACACAATTTATAACTAAACTAATTATCTAAAATGTTGTCCATCCAAAAACAAAAAATTAATTAATTAAAAAAAAAACCTTATTTTCAATAAACATTTTTTTTTTTTTTTTTTTATTTTTAACAAGAAATAAACAATCTGTACCCTTAGGCACAATAAGAATATGTGCTATAATATTTTGTACATGAAAAACGTGAGGGAAAAAGCCAACCAGTGAAGGCACTACCTAATTGTTTATTTATATTTATTTTTCAACTTATTTGGATTATTCGTTAAGTAAGTCTCGACACCAATTCCTTTTTAGTCGTCGTGTGGGATTGCCTGGAATCGTGCGAGAAGCTAAATTGGATATAAGGGGATTAGGATGATGTGAAAGTCTGTTATGATATCTTTTGTAATATGTTATTGCTTCAGCGTGTACTGTTTTTATGTTTAGATCTGTGTGCAGAGAGTAGTTTGAGACATATGGTGGGGCATTAGTGATTAATCTTAAAATTTTATTTTGAACGGTTTGAATTTTATTCACATTAGTTACTTTTGCATTGC
>JAIPRK010000188.1:279522-294864 GCA_025469195.1 Chaitophorus viminalis
AACTTCGTAACGATTCGCGGAAAAAAAAAACTTTTTATTTTTATTTTTACTCACCGAAGTTTGCGGAGAGTTTTGTTCGGAAGAACTAGAATGGTTACGTTTACCATCCTTTGTTGGTTGGACCAAGGTCCAATTAAACGAATCGTCGTCTATGTTTTCGATATCGTCTTCATGATCATTAGTTGTGTTTAAATGAGTATATTGTGCATTATTATTATCTTTATTTTTATTTTTCTGTTTCAATGACTGATTAGGAGGCCGCGACATATTATCTTAAGAGTAAAGGTCGTCGTGCACGTTGCAGCGATACGCGACGAATGTTGTTGTATAAACGGCAATTGATTGGTTTTAAACGCACAATTTTTATTTTAACATTTTGAAAAACTATGCGCATTGAGCGCACTTGCACTTTTATAAATTATATATTATAATAAACTAGGCGATTTTGAATTTTTTGGTAGTAAACTTGTCGAAATCGAACACGAAATGACAACGGGATCACAATAGTTATAGGAGTGTACAACATACGTGTGTAGCGGGCAAGGTGCAAATCGCGACTTCAATAAACATAACATTTTTTTTTCGTTTTTATACAAATATCCTTACTTTGTGCTACATGGTATGCGCTCATCTTGATTAGTTATTAAGATTTGCATGGTTCCACAAAAGAACTAACAAAATGAGATAAGTATACCAAGCGCATAATACCTTCAACAGAGTTGAAAAAAAAATGTATATATATATATTAATTTAAGTAATTTATATTTAATATTCTTTAATTATACTAAAATTTCGTTCAATGACCGCTGTGACTAGGATTTATAATTGCGTTACTTACTCCGCTGTAGCAGTTACTGCATTTGAGAAATAATAATTCGTCTAGCTGTATAGGAAATATATATATATATATATATAACGATTTATTCAGTTCTTTTGTACCGATATCACATTATAAATTATAAAGTTAATTACACGTGCATAATTTATAAAACTCTTGTCACGTCGACACAGCGCGATGTCACCTGCCATCATCTAAATTATTAATGAAAAATATGAAACAATCCGCGTTCTATAAAATGTATAAAATTTTATGTTATAATAGGATGTACTTGTAAAGTATATTATTATATACTTACAGAAAGATGTGAGCAGAAATGTCGACGTAATTATAATTATTATTATTATATTTAATGTGTGTCGAAGAAAAAATGCAGCGATGCGTTGGTCGGAGGAATAAAAACCGTAACGCGACGAAAACGTTCGATGCTTAAACGACCCGCGATCGGGTTGTGCAATTATTTGATATAGATTTTTCGTCGGACACGTATACGCCGTATATTTATTATAATAGCTTTCGTATATGCGTCACGTCGCGCGTCGTCGCCATCAGCGGCGTCGTAATATTATATATATATATAATACTCGTATCGTATACAAAAAAAAAAAAACACCTCACAGAATTAATCGACCAAATTATCTGCGGATCGCGCACGTGTGCATTGTTCTATGTATGAATATATTATAATATTATAAGATTCATATTAATATCGTCGCGTAGAGTAGCGATTGTCCGCTCATATCGTCTCGAACGCATTATTATAATACTATATAATATGTAATGTATACATAATATATATATTATCTGAACCAATGGTGGATTTTCAACATTTTCTTGCGGGATCCTGAAAAATTATATGTATTTCTGACGTATACCACGTGTCAAATACTCAATTGTAATCACGGAGACACGGAATGCAATCCGTGTAATATACAGCCATCGTATTGATGATAAAATTGAAATAAAACTAAATGTATATAAGATAAGATATATAAGATTACATCGGTGTCTGAGGGAGTTCAGACCCCATGGATAAATCCACCACTGATCTGAACGCAACAATTATGCCGAGGTGGACGCGCGCGCGAATTCATCGTTGATCCGAGTCACCGACCCCACAGAATCAATAGGATCGATGGGTATACATATTAATACATACCGATTGGTAACCGATCGCGGCAGAGGTACCTACACGATTGACGAGCATAACGACAACATTATCGTATATCGATTAGAATTTTTACATCAGATGTACTATTATAGAATGCAGAATCTCCATCATGGGTCGATCACATTATAACGTCGAGGTTGTTAAACCTTAGGCGTGGCTGCTAGTGTATACTAAATATCAGGCGCGCACCCAGGATTTTTGTTTAGGAGGAGGGGGAGGGCGTAAACATTTTCCTATTTTCTTTACACACAAGTAAATAATTTCCACAAATTATAAATGGTATTTTTTTTACTATTATTATTATATGTTATATGTTTAATCAATCATCATTGTAGTACTATATTTGTCAAGATATGCTATAACAATGTATAATTTGGTGAAAAATATATTTTTTTGGAGTGGGGGGTTGAACTAGGGGCAATAGAACTAGGGGGTGGAGTGGGCTTCAGCCCCAAAGCCCCCCCATGGGTGCGCCACTGCTACATATTGATATCTTAGTCTCAGTATCTCAACAAAATAATATCGGTGGTGCGGGTCACGGGATCAAAGGTCATGTGCTAGAAAATGTTTGTTCCAAATGGACGATAACTGCATATTATACGGATTGTATCCCATGTCTATATGATTATAATTGAGTATTGGACACGTGCCACGTGGTATACGCTATAAATACATATAACTTTTCAGGACTCCCCCCTCCTTCAAGAAAATGTTGGAATCCGCCACTGCAGGAAGTTAACATGGTTTTGTAATTAAACAAATTTGTCGTTCTATTCACTCTTGAAATTTCTTTCGTTGGGGGAGGGAGCTGCGGCTCACTATGCCCCTCCCCCCATATACGCAACTGGCGTGAACAGTGCACTTTCCTGTCATACTGCACACAAGTATACGTTCATATACGTATAACGGCGACCGATGGTCCAACTGTCGAAGGTAGGTGACTTGTTGTGAACGGTCAAAGGGTAAACTCGTAGACCCTCTTCTAAAGTTCCGCTACACAATCATAATATTGTGCATGCTGCGGTTGTGAATTTAAAGTTGTCATAAATGTTTTATATATTATTTTTACAAAAGAAGGTTGAAATTATTTAGATTTTATGAAATCTATATACATATGATTAAAATTATAATACCACCCACTCACTCGCTTACTGATCAGCGTTTTGTTAAAACTACCATACTGATTAATTTTAATTTTGTACTTATTTCTATGTACTTAGGTGCTAAGGTGCACCAAAAAAAGGATTATTTGAAGATCGCATTTTCAAGGGTCGAAAAAATTATGTGCTGGATGTATACATTCTTGCACTTTTCACTGGAGTAATATTTTATTTCGTTTAACATGTAGATTTTATTGATTACCGTTTGAGATAGATATATGTAAGTTAAAAATAAATCCATTAAAATATTATTTTGTCCACTTTTACGACTTACAATTTTTTTTTTAATTTTTTTTTTTTTTTTTACAGCGAAATAATAACCGTCCTAATCTTAAATAATAAAATATCAATACGGGTAATTCAGTTAGACATAATTTACTATAGAAAATATAAGGTAACGGTCCGAGGAGATAGGTAAATAATTTTTTTATACGACCCGGGCAATATTATTGTATATTTGGGTGACAGAAATAATATTTAAAACAAAAACCGCTCTACCATCCGCTAACCGCATCATGACTGAATTTTACAACGGTCATTACGGCATGCATTGATTTCGTATTACACGAAATTAGCGTTCCTAAACCCGTCGACAGCTGCTGGATGTTCTCCGAGTGTGTATGATCGATTTGTCCGCAAACGATTTCAGGGCGCAAACATGTACACATATGTATGTAATAATATTACGTATACGTTGTGGCGGCGTAGCATGCGACCGTTCCGTTTAACCATAATATAATACATATTAAGCTATACCTATACTACATATAATATAATGTTTACGCGTTTCGAAACAATCAAAGTTCGCAAACGTTTGTTTTATTTTTCGCCATAGCGGCATTACTATACCGTGCTCAACCATTTGGACTTTCATTTTTCATTTTTGCACTGGGCTAGTTTTTAACTATGACCGAAACGTATTTGAAATTAAATAGTGTACCGCCGCCGCCGGTGTGTGTTCACGTTCTTTTAGGTACATACAATCCCTTCCGGTCGCTTGGTTAAAACAGTTAGAAAAAAAAAAAAAAAAGTACCCACATACATAATCCAATAATCGTTCTATAAAGTAAAATTATTGAAAAATTTAAAATTATAAAAGTTGACTGGCCACAGTAAAATAATTGGATTTGACTGGGAGTTATTGGCCAGACAAATTAATCACCCAGATACAACATTATAGTTGAAATAGGTATACCATAAACCGATTTTGTATTCTATAATATATATAAACTCGAAAAGTTCTTCTTATAACGTATTTACGATATAAGAAATTGTACACGTTTAAGTTATAATAATTACCTTTATAGTGCATACACTAAGATTTATAAGCATCACAATTCAATCAAACTTGCATTAAGAATCATTTTTCGAGTGCGCAACATTTCATCGTGTCTTTCAAAACGTATGCAAACAAATAACAATACGCAACCCCAACAGTGCACCGGAGTACTTACACACAAACAGCCGGTTTTGGTAACTTTTGTAAACGTTTTAGATTCTGAACGAAGTGATGATGTGTACAGTGTGTGTGTTTTTTTTATTTTTGTGTCTGACGCCATGTTTTGGAGCAGTAAAAATGCTTCGATTTCCTCATATAGAACTGAATGGAAGGTGAGTTTTTTTTTTTTGGTACTTGAGTATGTCAAAAATTAAGCATTTTCAATATTTTTCATAAGCATTGGGAAAAACCATAAAAAAATTACGCAAAAACGGATATTTTTACGCAAAACCACTTTTTGACAAAATTAATTTTTTTTAAAATGCTCTAACTCAAAAACGAAAAACCGCAAATACTTAAAAATTTTAACCAAATGTTTATATTAGCAGTTTTTAAACATGATTATGTTTCCAAAGTATGTATTTTGACTTTTTTGACCTATTTTTTTTTCGACAATTGAAATTTTCCATTTTTCTATATGTTTTTTATTTTTCGAAATATCGATAAAAAAATTTGGCTTTCCAAAAAATCTTGAAAATTTAATACAATGGTTATTATAAATTGTTCTTATATTAAAAAAAAATCGAAAATCGTTCTACACGAATTGTTATGAAATGTGTCGAAATCGCGATAATTTGTAAGCTATTTTGTAGTTTCTTTTGTCTTTCATAAACTTCGCCGACGTATACGTCAAGTTTTTACGATCAGAAATCCCTCGGAAGATATAAAAAATATGAAGCTTTTTTTCTTTCGCGTTTAATCGACGACCAGACGGTATCTGCTTACGCAATGCTTCCGCCTGTAAGATATAAAGCTAGTGTTCAGTACTTAGTAGGTACACAGCGGTATACGATATTGGGGGGCACTACTCACGATGACAATGTATTTTAGTTGAGCCTTGAACCTTGTAATATTTTAATTGTCCTTGTGCGAGAAGACGACGACGTCTATTGTGCGTTTGTGAATATAATACATAATATAAAACATAATACTAAATTAGTACGGAAAAAGTAAGAAAAAAAAGTTGCAGGTTACATCCTAATATTATTACGTTCTGTAGAAATCATACTTTAGTTTTTTAACGAGCCTGCAGTTGAAACGACCGTGTAATGATGACCAATTATAAAATCTGGAAATTTTACATTAAATAAAATAACACGTGTAAAACTCCACAACCGCGAGGTATTTACAAGTAATACCTATACGTGATCATAACGTATATTATTATTATTATTATTATTATTATTATTATTATTATTATTATTATTATTATTATTATTATTATTATTATTATTATTATTATTATTATTATTGTAAATAATTATTACTTCAGCGTTTTCCTCGTTCTCCACCCAAAGGCTCTATAATCAACTGCAGCAGTAATAATAATAACAACAACAACAACAACAACAACAACAAACGATTTCTACGCGAGTGTACCCCATCCACAAAACAACGAGATGCGCATAATATTCGATTTTCCGTAGCAAAACCATGTGCAGCTGCTTGTAGAAACAAACACAGAACGCGTATAATGCCCACAAATTGACCAATTGATCGTGTTTAATTATTACTATCATAATAACACGACGCCCACGGATTATCGGGTAGAAAATCTTAAGGGTTTTACCGAAATGCCGAGTAACGCGTACCGTTCATCACCACAGCACGGCCGCTGGCGGGCGCCTCGATCGCACGTCCACTATTATTAACTGTACAGGGCTGCGAAGTTATTGCACTAGAAAGATTTGAAAATAGATTGTATCAATGTTGCTGTAGAGATTGCCAAAATTCCACTGATATTTTGAAATGTGCAGTACATTTTTTTGGTCACTAAAATTGTTACAAAAAAAAAAAAACAACAACACACAATTCCACAAGTGTTTTTATCGAGTGAACAACGCAGTATGTGAATTGTGAATTATTTTATAATTAGTATAAATTGATTATTTTTTAAAAAGAATAACCCTCGGTGACATGGCTATTGGGATAAGATACATTTTTTTTTTTTTTAAAAAGGTATTACATAATTAGAAAAGCTTAGATACTAATAAATTTCTAAATTATATGAGTAATTATAATGATATGTATATAGAAAGTTAGATAAGTTTGTCCAATCCTGTCTCTTGGAGGAACGCGAATATGTCCGGTAATTGGAGAACTGGTCCCAGTATATCATATAAGTCGCTGGATAGTTGTTTCCGATTTCTTGCGTCGAGGTATGCAAGACATAAATTGTTTTTTAAGGTACATTAATGTTTTATTTATAATAAATAATCAATACATATATATATATATATATAGAGATTGCAACCCTGGTTTTTACAAATGTTAGAATGTTAGGAAGGTATTGGACTATCTGCTGCAACGGCATTTATATATAATACTCAAAAAAGTGCATGGATTGTTTTTGGATTATTGTATAAAACATTTAAACTCGTATTCAGTGTATAATATATTTAATATTTATTTGATTTTCCGAATTTACCATGTATTTAGAATATCTTAGAGGGAAAAGGGTGACAAGGAAGTTATAGACTATAATTGAATCCACGTATAATTTGATTCGTAAAACTTCGATGTTGTTGCAGTTAAAATGACGAGTTTATCTAGAACGTATTTATCTCTATCTCAGCACAAGGATTGCGTATATTACTATCCCAACAAAAACACTTCGTCAACTGCGTGTAAAATAACGCTAAGTGAAAAAAGAACGGATGGGCATCGTTTTGCTGTACAGTTGGGGGTGGAGTACACCTCGTTTATAGGATAGGTCATTATTACAATGGATTTGTTAAATTTGAATGCAATTATAGATATCATTGTATACGAATAACGATTTTGAACGGAGTTAATATCTTTGTCTAAAATGTGTATATAATAATATAGTATTTTATATTTAAATTGAATTATAATGCAATTTCGTAAAAATTTAAATTTCAAACGGTCATAAAATTTTTTCCTCTTGGTCCGGTAGAAATTTTTATAAAGATTTTTGAAGAGTAGCTTATGGATAACCTAATGTTAAAATTTTGAACCTTAAGTATGAAGAGATTAAATTTTATGAATTTTTATCTACAAAATAACTTGCAAATTATTGTGATTTTGACACATTTTATACAAATTTGAGCTTTATGGGTTTATAAAAAAAATTTGAGTGAAACGATATCCGATATTTTTTAGTGGCAATAAGTTTAACTTATTATAAACTTTGTGTTAAATTTTCAAGAGTTTTCGGTCAACCAATAAAATTTTATAGATGATTAAAAAAAAAAAAATGTTACAAAAATCGAAAATTTAAATTGTCCATAAATAAGTCAAAATATTTCAAAATACTTTGAAAACTTAACCATGCATAGAGAACGCTAATATAAAGATTTTGTGGAAATTTCATATTGTTGCGGTTTTTCGTTTTCGAGTTAGACCATTTTAAAAAATGTATTTTGTAAAAACGTAATTTTGCGTAAAATTTCCCGTTTTTTGTAATTTTTTATCGTTTTTTTCGATTTTTTTAAAAGGTATTGAAAAAGTTGGATTTTTAACTTACCCAAGTACCATTTATATTCACTTTCCTTTCAGAAAAGTTGCTGTTTAAGAAAATCGAAGCATTTTTACTGCCCCAAAACGTGATGACAGACACAAAAATAAAAAATAAAATACACACATTGTAAAACCAATAAAATTCCATCACTCCGTTCAGAACCTAAAAAAAATTTAAGATCAATACTATAAAATGTGTGATATAAAGTGGAATATAAGTAAACGGTCTAATATGTAAAATGTATAAGTAGCTAATACAAATTTAATAAAAATTGGTTATATATTATATTGCCTCCTCGGCAAAACCGCCACTGGTTTTAGATAAAACAAATTCAACACTTTTCTACCATAACCCAATTTTTTTTTCGAGTACCCCTTGAGATTATCTTGAGTACCCCGGGTTGGGAATCGCTACTTATACAGGGTGGGGCACTGAAACGGCCGATTTTCAAAGATAGATTTTCTCAGTCGTAGAGTAGAGTAGAGTACAGTAGAGTGGTGAACAACGTGCTTATGCGATAAAATCGTTTTACAAAAATAATAACAGTTATTTAGCTGCACAGCGTTCATTTCGTCTTCATTTTAATCTTAAGCACCATGATTCGGTTCCATCGGCTAAGGATATTAAAATATGGGTAACTATAACTAAGAAGAAACGGGTTCAGCATTAAAAAAGATGCCTTTTCGAAAAAAAAGCCATTCGCACACCTGAAAACATCGCTACTCTCACCGTGTATCCGTGTAGTGGAAAATATACGAAGTGAGTTAGAAGAAGGTTTGAGAATAAATGGCCATCATCTTGAGGACATAATTTTTAAAAAATAAATGGCATGTTATATACTTCATTATAATAAATAATAGTTAATTTTTACTTGGTTTTTTATATACACGGTCGTGTGCTACGCCTTTTTTTCTACTTAGCTCGCAACACTACAGTGTCGCTGGATAATATTCATCATAATATTGTAGGTGTCAAATTATAATATAGGAGCGGTGATAAATCCATTTCGAGCCAGAGCTACTATAACGGTAGTAGACGGTACTTGGGTGCATAGTACGCAGTATAAATCGACATTTTCGAGAAGATACGCAAAAAGTACGTACGATTTTCCCGTCACTTTTTCCCCTTTCACCTTTGTTATCTTTTGGCGATTTCCCATTTTAATGTAGTCGATGTTTTACTCACGGATTTGTATACTGTAAATCCCCCGCAACCCAATGTGAATCCTCTGTAATCATATATATATATATATATATATATATATATTGTATTATTGTACGAACACTACAACGCAGAACTTACGCGAAACGATAATATTATTTTCATCTCGTCGAGTCTACATTTTGCGAAAAAAATAAACCAACGGTGATCATGATGATTTTTGCCCGCATCACACACCGTTTAGCATCTACTCTCGGAAAGATTGTAACATTTTGTAACCGATAAAATGTTATACGGCTTACGACTGTTACTCAACTCTCTGGAACCTATAGTGGCAATGCAACACTTTTCTAACTCCCAATAACAGACGTATGCAAATTAAGTGCTCGTCGATTCCATTTTAATATTCAACCTTGTGCGATAAGAATATCGTACATATTATTTGTATACATCGTGTAGATGGTAAAAAAATATTTATATTAATGCTCGAAATTTTGCCGTGTACGTACGAAAGAAAATTTTCAGTGTATTTTATAATATGGTTATGGCTTATAGGTACAATTATTTCTACGAATACGATAACACGAACAATGAAATAATGACGTATGGCATAATAGCGCAGTCTTTGAAATATGAAAATATCAAGCGTAACTTTATGGATACGATCGTTTTTTTTTTTTTTTTTTTATTCGATTATATTAAAACGAACAAAATATTATTCACGATTTCATTTAGAATAATTTAGAAACAGATGCACCGCCGCCGATATGCAATCGTTGGCTCCGATAAAAATTTAGCCCTTTGACGATTAAAACGATTTCGTTCTCACAACTATTTCGCTTGAATCAATAACAATATTTTGATAAATAATCAAATCATCACGTAGTAGTTATTCCGATTTAATAACTCATCACTCCTTTCGTCAAATTTGTTTATCGGATATAATATACTATATTATTATTTATTATGTACCTATTATATGAATCATACTAATAAATGTCAATGTGCTTAACCGGTTTACCGTGTGATTCTTAAGTAAATAAAGTGTTAAATTATACAAACAAACCAACAGTATTGGTATTAATTAACAATAGTAAAATGATTTATATTTTCAGATATACATGAGTATGGAAATGACTAGTTTATTGCACGAACAATATAAAAATGATCAGCGATACAAATTCAAATGAATCTCGTGACCTTAAAATGTCTGCAGCAAAAAAAAGTACCTATATGGAACTACATTATTAATAATAACAGCATTATATTTAATATCATAATAACATGATAATGAATAATAATTAAAAATAATTTTACCGTAAATCACATTTTAGTATATTTAATTATAATAATTAATGTCATTAAATGAGTTCATTCATTTTCGTATTTCTAATTATACTTTTTTTTTTTTTAGTTATCATTGACAAATAATTGAACATATTTCTGATGTCACCCAAAGTTTTTTTTTTTTTATCATTAAACACATTATTTAAAAAAAATACATAGAATTAATTTCCAGCATAAATACTGAATTATAATGAATATTTGGAAAATGTTAATATTTTTCATTGGACATATCATATATATATATATATGTATATGATATTTTTAGACATATATTTTTTTAGTTTTTGAATTATTTTACCTTTTTATTCAAAACAATACCATGATAATAAATATTCAAAAACTATTAAAATCGGGACGTCGTTGTCGGAACATGTTGCCCTAGCTAAGCGAACTAAAACTATTTATCCGAAAACTCTTTATGTAACGAAAAACATGACCGCAGAAACACTTTTCCACAGGAGGTAGAAATGGGTCCGTTTATGTGATAAATAGATAACTAAACTAATAATATGAATATATATATATATAATATATATCACTATAATATGAACTATTTGGGTGGCAAATTGTAATTTTCAGAAACAATCACCTATACTATTACCTTAAATGTGTGGCTGGGTTGTCATTGGTGCACTATATCCATGTTTAACGTAAACTAATTAGGGTTATAAGTTTACAATATTTAGACTTACCTTAGAAGAATATAATATATTGTTAGGTCAAAAAATGAAAATAAAATACATATTAAATTTTTTTTTACATATTAACACATTTAAATTTGTTTAATTATATTTATTTTTTGTAATGTTAGCTTCATTATTACTTTTTAAATTTAGTTGTTTATTGTTAACTGTAAAATACTTAAAATGTTTAAACCTGTCATTGCTTTAACAAAAGGGTCATTACCCATTTATAATACATAAATAAAATATTCAAAGAGAATAAAAAAAATATTCTGTCAAAATCGAATTCGACGTTCAACACGTAATATATTATATGTTTATGTTATTGTTTTTAACACTGATCAATATTTTTTATCATTAAACAATTTACAGTGGTTTGAATCCGTCGACATTGGAGTGAAATGCAATAATGGTTCTATATTAAGCGTGGGCAAGTCTTCGAAAATTATAATCACTCTTCAGAACCTATATATTATGATGGTTTTCCATTAGCACGTGTCAGAACACTGTTTTAAAATGAACACACTGCGCCCAGTTGGACACGATTAAATTTAATAAACGCCAAATTGCATCCGCGTGACACATTAAACTGAAGATAAACAATTTTGAAGAGACGTTTATTTTAACCGACAAATTGTACCATAATATATATAGCACACATGGGCGTGCGCGCGCGCACACACACACAGGCACACACACACATCGAACCCAATACATGTAATATACTAAGTTCCGCTGCAGTGTAAGAAATTATCAACACGCATTCGCGTGTATGATTCCCCGCAAATGAAATACGCAAATACGTGTTAGAAACTTGACAAGAGTGTATAATTACTCACAATTGGGATGGCACGACATATAATGCATTACATTACGATTCGTTATTTGTTGTACGAGCAAATACGGTTGATAGCCATATAATATAACAATAAGAAATATTAAACAGCTATAAATTGAAAATATCTTACATATAGGTATTACGTAGAATCGACAAACGAAAAACGTAAGTTTTTAACAGCTATACCGTGGTTATAACTTGGGCCCGTGCAAGTACATACTTACCACACACCAGTGGCGTAGTTATGTTTTAATTCTAGGAGGGGGATATTTAATTAATTGGATAAACTTAAAGGGGGTTTAGTAAGTTCCTACACGAAAAAATAATCTGTCTATAAAAAGAAATTTGTAGAAAAACCACTTGGTTGATCTATGGTATTGCGTTTCGCGTATGATTGTATGAACGTGTGATAATATGATGGGTGAAAGATATAATTTGAGATCCAAGATAAGGACATGGTGGATAATTATTATAATTATAATATATTATATTTTACATTTCAATGCATTAAACATTAAAAAAAAAGGCTCTGGGGGGGGGATCGCACGAGTGTGCGTGATTGTATGTTTGCGTACCTACGGTATATAACAAATTACGAGTTTGGATAGGTTATTCGAAACCAGTTTTAGACGTTTGAAATATGTATTCACGCCCACGGGCTCTCTGCAGTAGTATTGATTTACTCGCAAAAGTAACTCCGCCGTATGTATTCCTATTCGCACTGAAAACTAGATCAAACATTGAGACAATTATCGGTTGCTTTCACGTCTGGTGCAATTAGACTGAAAGATCGTGTTTAAAGCAAGGCTTACATAAATACGCACATGGTGTACGCTAAAGTTGTACAAATAACGCGTATAAGATTGGAAGGGGAAAGGAATACATCATTTTCTGAAACGTATACAGTAGAGGACGAAGTACCCCAATTAAATAATTATATTTTACGAAATTCAATTTATTCAAATAGGTAACAATGGAAACATAGCAAATCATATTTATACATGATGATCTAAAAATTTATTTAAAAAATCGACTGTCACTTAGTTGCGCCGTTTAAAATAAATTTATCAATACTATGTATACATACCTATGTGTATTTAATTGTATTGCAAAAAAAGGTTGATTTTATATTTCGTATTCTACATAGAAAAACATAAGATTAATATTATATAATGATGAACTTTAAATAAGAACATGCGAGTATCGGAGTATTGCGAGTATTTCAGACAAGCTTTCAAATGTTTATAATATCATAGAACTTATAGACGTTTTGACATGATAATGATTAATACAATAATAATACAGAATGTAATAAGTAAACGGTTTTAGCATAAAAACTAAGTACCATTTCATCTGTTGCTCAGTGTTGAATAATTATGTGTCATAACGTAATGAACAATTTTAATTTATTATAGTACCCTTTTATTATACCCTGCATTATTATAAACTCTGTCTTAAATAAGTGGTGATTAACTTATTAAATGCTAAGTTTGCTCATTATAATTAGCAAGTACCCCTACAGTTTGAATATTGAACTTAACCACCCATGTACATCGGTGTAAACAGTTTTGCCTGTAGATTTTAACAAATTTTATAAATATCTATAAGAGTTATTGAATTGAATCTATTAATGTTCGTTTACAACATGTCTAATCTAACCTAACCATAATGCTATGGTTATTAAGCACTTTTTTCTAACATATTATTTCGAGATGATTTCTTTGGTTTGACATCAAGTATTATAAGTATAATTAAGTCATAATTTACCATAATATACTTATTATCATAAATATTACACAGATAAAGGCTATTTTTAGGAAATCGTTAATAACAAAAATAATAACGAAATAATAATAACAATTGCCTTATAAACGACTAAAATTTAATATTTAATAATATGCATATTGTGACAATGTGACTTATATTATTATGTGTTAATTATTATTACGTGTAATACAATTAATGTAATATAAGCGGGGAGTCGAAACTATAAAATTAACCACACGTCGTCATATCTGCTAAAATAGTATATTAAATGTATAATTAAGTTCTCTTTATAATAGCCACTGGGGTTTCGTCAATGGATGGTTAGGTTAGGTTAGGTTCTCCCACTGCCAATTATTTTTGCGTAATAATCCCCATATTACGCATTTACGCTTGTTGTACGAAACTTGTGTACAGATTGTAAATGTTTAAAAAATAAAATAAAAAAGTTATAGCGTTGATAATCAGGATGAAGATTAATTTGTATAAAATGATTTTAATATGTACAACACCCGAGGGTACGAGCATTGTCAAAATAGATTAGCAGACTGTAGCAGTGGATGGCAAACAGGTTTAAATGACGAAAACGAAAAAAAAAAATAATAATGAAAAAAAAATTCAGATAAAAGTATTCAAAGAATAAGAAAAAAAAAAATCAAGACAGAAAAAATGTTTTACAAGTAAACAATAAAAAAAAAAAAATGCGAAAAAAGAAATGACTCTGAAAACAGTGCGCGACTCGTATAAAATTGCTAACAACGAAAATGAAATGGTCGCATATTATTTTATATAATATACACTATATATAAGACGGTACTCGTATTATTACTGCAGTACCTAGCATTGAATTTAATGTAGTACCTGTTCGCGGAATACGAAAAAACCAAATGTGTAGGTACACGGACCAATAACCACGGGCTTTAGAAAATGAGTATAATTCGCATGTTTCGCGGAACGATGAAGATAAAACCATAATGACACTATAATAATGTAATGACATATGTACCATACCAAAAGCGAGAATGTTGCCGAAAAATTGAGACGACAACAATAATGTAATTACTATCGAAGGCCAAAGTCGGATATAAATACGGTAGTTGTTGGTCAAGATCTTAGAAATCCGTGACACACTCGTTATAATGATATAATGTGATTATATTATTAATAGACGTGTAATAAACGCCATTCTGGAAGTGATGAATAATTACGTTTCGAAAAGACATTGAAATCTTATTATTATAATATCTTAAGTGCACGAACCGCCGTCGCCGAGGTTCGACTCCATTGAAAATAATTAATAAGTAATAATATTTTTTTCTATTTGACGGTAAGTATAATCAGCTTCAGTAAATAAGTAAATAACGAATTGTCAAACGTAATTTTTTATGTATTATTATGATT
>JAIPRK010000188.1:294964-315511 GCA_025469195.1 Chaitophorus viminalis
TTCGACTCCATTGAAAATAATTAATAAGTAATAATATTTTTTTCTATTTGACGGTAAGTATAATCAGCTTCAGTAAATAAGTAAATAACGAATTGTCAAACGTAATTTTTTATGTATTATTATGATTTTGTACATTTGTACATTTTTCGTACTTTCCCAGTTTTAATGTTTAAACGATAATCGCTCGATTGACCAAACATCAAAACACCAGTTGCAGTATTATAGCATAGACGTCAAAGCACACAATATTATCTCGAGATAATTACGGTTCGTGTAACTGATAATATTATTTGTCTTATTTTGATTATTATTATTTTTGGTATATTATAATTTATAGAATACCTGCAACTTACCGAATCGTGTGCGATTCTATGCCATAATGTCGAAGTTATTTCATTCAGACAGATTTTTTTTTTTTTGTTTTAATATTTATTCAGCATTTTTAGTTCTAACTATTACAGTTCAACAATTACTATATCAATGTACACAGTTAATAAATATAGACACAGTGAGCAAAAGGTGAAGTAGTTAAACATAAACATAAAATATTTATTATATTAAATATAAATATATATATATATATATAATATAAATAGAATGATATTAGTGTTTGTAATAAGAAAAGAAAACCGCGAACTAAATTATAGCAACTTACTGTAATAGATAATAGTGTAATATGTATTGTATATACAATATAATACAGTGATGTAACCAGAGAGGGTTAACGGGTTATAACCCCCCTCCCGAAATGTACTTATGTAGGCACTCATGTAGGAAAGAATTGAATATTTAATTCCCTCCCCAAATATTTTTTCTGGCCACGCCACTGATATATTATATTATTATACTATTATCAACACCGTTAATGAGCAAACACACCGACGACGATAAAATATCATAATTAACAATGCGTTGATTACAACTTTCAGTTGGAGTTTCAAAAAAATAGCGCGATTAAGCAGTAGCAAGCGGCGTCTGTTGTAACGAATTGCATTTTATCAATAATATTGTATTATTCTCACGAATACATAAGCTTATCAAATAGCCGGCTCTCGTACAGTAATGAACAAAATATATGAAGTCTAGCCGCTATATTCCAAGAGTGCAAACAACAGCATGGCGGACTAGGATGAAAAAGCCCAGAGTGCTGAGGCATTTGTAAGCTATTGTCCCCTACGGTAGTATATTATATAACAATTGATACAGATAACACTTCAATAATTACAACATTTTTACTCGAAACAATACGAGTAGATCATTTATTACATATATATTAAAAATATTATTAGAACGTTAGTTGATAATTAGTATAATTAGTATAGGTAGGTAGTTTTGCAAAAGTAGATAAATATTTAGCAATAATTGTATCTATATTTTTTTCCGTGTCAGGTAAGTACTAATTTTCAACGTTAAGAAGAAGTAGAGCTTTTTTGTTTGATATTCTTTAGCACTTTAGCGCTCCGGGCCAGTCCACCACTGGAAAACAAATACTCAAATGCTAATAATAAATAATAATATATAGATATATTATTGAAAACATTGTTGGCACTCTTGGTAAATAGCGGACCGCGACTTCGTTGACTTCATTGTCAAACTAAGTCGTCTATCTAGTTAATTTATGTATCTTCTGCTTCTGTGATTATACTCAACGTCTACTGATACCTGTATTATGTTGTAATTTATAGGTATTTTATAATAGGTTAAATTGATTCGTTACGCTTGTTGAAAATATGTAGACACACTTACACCCAGGCACGGATTGGTCCCGGTGGGCCGGTCTCTGTGTCGTATCTTTTTTTTAGAAAAACAGATTTTAATAATAATAATTATAAATTTAAACCATGTGTAACACGGACTAAGATACACAGTATATAGTCCGTGATGTGTAGACTACTCATATAGTATATTACTCTATACTCTATGCAATGATGTCAGGTTAAAATATGTGAATGCTCGGATAATTGTCACAAAATGTTCGTTTTGTTCGTATTGTAGAAAAAGTTCGTACATACGTATAAAAAAATTTTCCTCGCTACGCTCGGCGGCTGTTATCAGAAAATACTATCACAATATCTGATTATATTATTTACAAATTCTATAATGTTCGCAAAATTTAAATATCATATACCTAGCTAGCAACTTTGATAAGAAACAATGATCATAATATTGTAACAAAATTATTATTTTGTTAATTATTTACAAGAATAGTAGAGTAGTAATTTACAAATTATTTTTTTGTATAATTTTTTTTTTTTTAAATCCTGTAAAAATATTAGAATCTTCAAAATTGTTGTACGAACATTTGTTTATTTTATGTTCGTATACTGATCTCAATGTTCATACAAATACGAACATGTAAATAAATACGTAATATATTTATACGTAAATAAACACGTATAAATATATTTGTGTAACTAAATTTAAGTATATTTTTTTTTATAAAAGGCCGCATAGGTACTGGTTTCCCCGGGCCAAAGTTTTATCCCAATCCGTCCCTGCTTACACTTGTCACTTACATATACGCACACCTAAACGCCCTCGTGCATACATGCACACACACTCACACACACACACACACACACACACACAGATGCAAAACTATTTCTGATTGACTCACGCGTTTGTACAACGACTATTATGTAGGTTAAAATCGATATAATACTTTTCTTTTGCATAATACATCATATAAAAGACAATGGACTTAAAACATTCAATATAATTAGTTGTTAAACAATTAATTAATAAACTTGTGAGATTTTTCGATCTGCGGTCTTGATGACACTTTGTTTCGTTGTGCGTATAATTTATAATAATTAAATACAGTTATTATTTAACTACACCTTCGCAATATCGACACGTGCCATTTGTTATAAACTGTTTTTATAACATTATAGTTAAGTACTCGAAAATAGAGTCACCTATTATTATTTGATGCAATCGATTTATAACGTTGATCGCAGTCGACGATATATTATGAAATCGAACAAATTCGACGTTTAAGTTTACAGTTTTTTTTTTTTTTTTCTATATTTCTTTTCGGATTTTCATCTACGCCGATAACTCGTCATACATATTTGTACAATGCAGTATGATTATTATCATCTGAAAAGGCAACGAACTCGTTTTGAACTCTACTATATTATACTATTACGCGTTTATACCAAATAAAGCGTATTTTTTATGATGCCTGACCGTCAAGGAAAAGCGTTATCTATACTTATATACTAACTCGTACAAACGACGATTCGCAGGACGTATTATAAAAGTGTGTACTTATACGGGCGCCCGGTTTAGTTATACATAAGTGATCCGTTTCAACGTGGTTGTGAAAACTTTTCGCTCTTGATGTAAACGCCAAGAACGCGCGCAAAAAAAATGTGCTTTTAGTTCATACTATATATTTATGCGATACGTTTACGCTGAAAATATATCGACTTAACACACACACGTACACTCACACAGGTATTGTCTCTATTGTGCAAAATCATCGGGTCCTTAAAATCACTATTTATATTCTTTTATTTTCCATATATTTTACACTTAACGGCAGCGCGTCGCCAGTCGATATTATTATTCTCGTCAGTCGCCACGTTTGAATACGAATTCTTACATTTTCTTTGCCACCATTAAGCTAAGAGTATAATGAAATTCCTACGATAACGGAATAAAATTTTTATAACATCCCTCGGCCGCCGAGCAGGGGATAACAATTAATAATAATAATAATATAAAAAACGGATGGGCCTCGTTTTGCTATACAGTTGGGGGTAGAGTGCACCTTGTTTATAGGATAGGTCATTATTACAATGGATTTGTTAAATTTGAATGCAATGATAGATATCATTGTATACGAATAACGATTCTGAACGGAGTTAATATGTTTGTTTAAAATGTGTATATAATAATAAATTATTTTATATTTAAATTGAATTATAATGCAATTTCGTAAAATTTTAAATTTCAAACAGTCATAAAATTTTTTCTTTTAAGTCCGGTAGAAATTTTTTTATATATTTTTGGAGGTTAGCTTATGTACAACCCCTAGTATTAAAATTTTGAATATTAAGTATAAACAGAAAAAATTTTATGAATTTTCAACTACAAAATAACTTGCAAATTATCGCGATTTTAACATATTTTATACAAATTTGAGCTTTATGGGCTTATAAAAAAAAGTTGAGGGAAACGATCTCCGATATTTTTAGTGACAATAAGTTAAGCTTATTATAAACCTTGTATTAAATTTTCGAGAGTTTTCGGCCAGCCAATTAAATTTTATAGATGTTTAAAAAAAAAATGTTTACAAAAATCGAAAATTCAAATTATTTATAAATAAGTTAAAATATGTCAAAATACTTTTAAAACTTAACCATGTATAGAGAATGCCAATATAAAGAGAAAATTTCAAGTTGTTGCGGTTTTTCCTTTTTGAGTTAGAGCATTTTAAAAAAATGTTTTTTGTAAAAACGTGAATTTGCGTAAAATTTCCCGTTTTTTCGTAATTTTTTTATCGTTTTTTTCGATTTTTTCAAAAAGTATTAAAAAAGTTGGATTTTTGACTTGCCCAAATACCATCTACATTTACCTTTTTTTCAGAAAAGTTGCTGTTTAAGAAAATCGAAGCATTTTTACTGCCCCAAAACGTGATGACAGACACAAAAATAAAAAATAAAAATAAATAAAAAACCACACATCATTGTAAAATCAATATGATTCCATCACTCCGTTCAAAATCTAAAAAAAACCGTTGGAACGGAAAGGTGTTATAAAAAGATTTCGATTATACTCCACTGTACGTATAATCAAATACGGTTACTAGTGTGCACATACCTTCCACGACGTTCAGCGTTTTCGGTGTGTACTCTTTGAATAACAATCGTTTAATCCATGGACAGCTGTCGAATGCGCGCGTGTGCTGACGTTGTTTCGTCGTATTCTAAGAGGCCAGCGCGCGCGGTCGCTGTTTTCTCCGTTCGATTTTAGAACGCGATTCTCTTTCGGTCGCGCGCACGTGATTATAGAATTGTTAAGCGGCGGCGACGAGCCGGGAAGCTTTTAAGCAACGGACGAAGAATAATATTAACAAAACATATCGATCGCATTCCGTAAGGCAGTCGGTTCGATACTGGGCCGAAACAAGAGGACTTCGATCGTTTTCAAACGTGATCGACACGCCGCCGCCCGGTGTATGCTAGCAATAATCGATATTGTGCGTCTAGAAATCGGTGCACCGTCGACGGACAACGGCTACGCGGGCACTACCGCAGCCAGCGTTTCGCGGTAAAACACGTTACGCGAACGGTACGTGAACCAGCTGGGGGTGTAGCGGATTCGGTTCTTTTTCTCTTCGTCTGTCGCGAGGTAGTGGCAAAACCGTCGCAGTGACGCTGCAGCAGTGGAAAAATACACGATGATCGCCATCATCCTTGGCGGTGTACGCATTATTGTGTTATAAACATCATGAGCACGGCGAATCGCGTGCCTGTACGGTCGAAAAAAATTGTATCACGCAGCTATCATTGACGTAGAATGCGTGGAAAATAATATTATGGTACACAAATTAAAATAAATATTCGACCGGGGCCAAGGAAAGTTGGGGACGTTAATACGAACTCGGTCAGTCTATCGGTCAATTCATATGCTAATCGAATATATAATATATTACGTTAATAACATCTATTATAATCAAAAATACCGTCAACATAATTATTCGATATTACAAACAAGTTAATTATAAAAAAACAAAAAAAAAAAAAAAATGATTTTCGTTACAATAAGTAAAGTCAACCGTTAAGTTAGTAAGTTAAATCTTATAATTAAATTAACTTTACTTTTAACTTTATAACTCGTTATTATAAATATATTATTACATATGAAGTTGACCGATTTTTTTCAAACCTGTGCCATGAATTTGTAATCTAAAATTTAGAATTTTAGACTATGAGAAATGTTTTGAGCTTAGGGGTCAACTTCACGTAGCCCCCTTCATTGACTGGTCGATTTCGGACCGGAGCCAACTTTTTGCATATAGTTTACTTAATTTTCGAATTTTCAAATTACTGGTTTCCGAACAATATGCATTTAAACGCCCTTAAATTTGATATTAAATATATTATTTAATATTAGGTACCTACCTAAATTTTATTTTATTATTTCAAAATTGAACATTTTTTATTTCACAGTTTGAAAGAAAGAAGAACAACCGCACATAATATGTTATTGTCAGTGGGTCTAGGACTTTTCGGCGCTGCCAATCCGGCGCTGCCATTTCGGCGATAGATATTTTCGGTGCTGCTGTTTTGGCGACGCCGTTTCGGCGATAATGACAAAATACGTATTATAATGAAAATTATTTTTAGTATAAAAAAAATTAAAAATTGCACTATAAAAATGCATTTAAATTATTTTTATTATAACTAAAAAATTGGGAAAACATTTTATATTTTATTTTTATAGTATTGTTATTAGGTATAGTATTTATTAGTTATTTAGTTCTGGACGTACTAATTGATTACTATTACTACTAGCTATGATAAAATTGTTATCGAAGATAACTTTTACTTATGTATATATGTATTATGTATGGTGTAATAAAAATAATAATAAATGATAGATTGATAGCCAATAGGTATATGACGGCGATAATTTAATCGGAAAGGCCTAGATATGATAAAATAAGTTTTAACACTGATGTGTGAAGTGTATAAAGGTCCATTCTCGCATCGAGAAGTAGAGCTATTATAGTAAGTTCTTCAGTTGAAAAATTCATTTCCATTGACTAAAAATTTCAATTTAAATTACCTAAATACTGTTACGCATATAGCCATTAGACGTGTTAAGGGGGCAAGGCACTATGGCAGTATTTTCACCCCAGCGCCACAGTTTTTTAAAACTATGGGCCACTGGCTCAATATAAAACATCCCTAGGTAAGGCTTAAAGATGGAGGCGCTTACATTGTAATACAATCTAATGAATTAATTATCACACAAATGTCAAATAATAGGTAATATTAACGTTAACTTATTATACTTACTTAAAGGTTTGAAATTTGGTTTTTACTTGTTTTTGAAATAAGAATCTTAAGTTAATTTCACTTGAGGTACGTAAATAACTAGCAAGTGGTTACTAACTTCGATCAAAATTTTCTATTAACACGGATGGGGCACTGAATGGTGTGAATGCCTGACCTGGCCGACCCGGACGTGCCAAAAACTGACACGGACCCGGCCCGGACACGTCCCGGAGCAGTGGGAATGAACCTTAACAGTGTGTAGTGTTGTGTCGTGTGATTTGCAGTAAAAATGGCATTGATTGAATCAAAACGTAATCGTGAAATTTTAAGACACGATGGTTATATATACATTTTCGATAAGTTAAGTTGCGAATAGTCAAGTTAAATTTTGGAGATGTCGAAGAAAAGATATTTGTCCAGCAAGGGTGCATACTTCATTAGATAATTTAGAGATTATCAAACTTCCTAAAAAAGAACACACCCACGATTCTGAATCTATAGAAATCGAAACTGATATTGTAGTCACAAAAATAAAAAGACGGGCAATTGAAACAATGGAGACAACTTCTACTATAATAAATGAATGTGTTAACGGATTAACACAGTCAGCAAAAGTAAGTACCTAAAAATATATTTATATAAACATAACAATATATATATATATATATATAAGATATACCTATACATATTCAACATAAATAAATGTGGGCCCATTCTACTACGTAGTTTGTTACTACGAGTTGTATCTTTTTAGGAAATCCTTCAAAATAATGAAGCGTTACAAAAAATGATTAGGAGAAAACGGAGTGAAGTAAATTCAGCTCCAGCGGCACCAATAGATTTAAAAACTCTACAGTTACCCAAAATATATAATACGTACTCGCCAAATGATGGAATAAACGAACAGTTCTTATTAGAAAATAGTGGGCAGGAATCAGAAATGATCTTAATATTTGGCCGACTTAGTGGACTAAAAATATTCAAAAATTCCCGAACCTGGTACGGTGATGGTACTTTTAGCATTGCTCCATTATTATTTTTCCAGGTTTATGTTATTTTGGCAGAAGCATTAGGAGGTGTACACCCGATAATATATGCACTACTTCCAAGCAAAAAAGCTAGTGTTTATGAGAAATTATTAAATATGTTAAAAACGCTTGAACTAGATTTAAATCCAGACTCAATTTCTTGCGATTTCGAACTTGCTGCTTTTACAGCTATAAAAGATGCATTCCCTAATGTACAAATATTTGGATGTTATTTTCACTTATGTTAAAACTTTTGATCTAAATTAGGTGAGCTGCATTTAATATCTCGTTATAAAAATGAACCAGAATTTTGCGTACACGTAAAAAGTATTATCGCATTAGCTTTCGTTCCTATATCAGATCTTGATGATGCGCTAGATATTTTATCAGAAAGTTTACCCGAGAAACTTATAGATTTATTAGATTGGTTTGAAGACTTTTATATTGGCCGAAAAAATCGTAGTCGCGAAGATCGACGGCCTGCGCGATTTTCTCCGGCATGTGGAATTTATAGGAACGTGTATTAACAAATAAAGACCGTACAAATAACCATGCTGAAGCGACGAACAGACTATTAAACCAGTTAATGGCAAACAAACCTACAATTTGGGCTTTCATAAACACATTATGTAAAATACAAGCAGGAACGGATACACAGTATGAGCATTTGGTAACGGGTAATAGTCCACGGAAAAAGTTGAAAAAGTTTAGAGACACAGCTAATCGTATTTATCAACTAGTTAATAGATACGATAAAAATGACATTCTAACATTTATCAGGGGAATATCAAATAATATAGCGTTGAAATAAAATGTTGACTACAATTGTATAAACATTAATTAACATTAATTGACTATATTATTATTATTATTATTATTATTTTTTTTTTTTTACTAATGTACCTACATAATTTTTTAATCTATATTATTTTATATCTTAATATTTGACTATATAAGTTATATTATATTATTTTAATTATTATAATTATAATACGTATTTTGCCATTATCGCCGAAACGGCAGTGCAGAAAAGTCCCATTCCCTATTGTCAGTATATATGAGATCAATGCGATTTTTACAACGTAACACAATTGTATTTCACTGGTCTGTATGTTTTTATTAATGCATACATTAATATCCATTAAAAAATCACAAAGCGTTTGCATACATATGCGATGTATGTATTATGCATTTTATATATATGGACACGAAAGAGTTCAATTGTTATACGAACGAATGTACCGTGAAAAATATAAAAGAAATTCTCGGAAAAATATTAATTAATTAAAGCTGATAAATGAATATGGTTGTTCTATAGTAAAATTAGAAAAATAAACTATGACATATTATAACTAATGACTTTTTGTGCGATCGTTTAATATATAAATACCTTCGTCTTGCAATAATTTTTTTTAAAAATTGGTTTACAAAATGGATATATTTTAAATTTTTTTTATATAGTAAAATATAATTTTAGATTTTGAAATTTCAGTTCCAAAAGTAAAAAAAAAAAAATTATTATTGCATTTGTCGAATTATTTTGAAATACTCAGTATATCCATCGATACAACGAAATATTTTGCTTTGTACGCAACGTACCGAACAATAAAATAGAGCAATTTTATGCAATGATAAAGATTATCCGAGATTATACTTTCGACTTTGATACATTTCAAGTAATCGCGAACGATTTCCATTCTCGTTGGAATAAATTATTCCGATCTCGACTCAAAGTTTTAAGTGTACCATTAGAGGTGAAAATGCGATTGTTGCAATGCGCAAACCTTAAACATAGACAGAAACACATATAGGTATACGCATAATATAATACGGCCAAAGAACGTAGGCGGTGAAAATATAAATCGCCTGTTATACCGACATTTCTTCAAATTCCACCGATATTATATAAGTAGGACATAGTTGTTTTAATATACGCATATTATGAATGTGAAGGGGGACTGCAGAAAAATGAAATTTTCATGCTTCCAGAATATACCTAATCAAACTACAATAATATGTACACAAAGCGGTGAGCGATTCAAATGTAGTGGCGCTGTAGTTCAAGTGTAGTGAATATCAGATTCTTTTCGTAACCTTACCAGAATTAAAACGGTATTTGCCCACACGCATACTATTTTTATTATTATTAAATTATCATATAATGCGATAATTCTCCCTCGACGGTGCTTTTATATTATAAATATTATCATCGTTACGTTGACATCACGTTGAACCGATGATGTGTGTATCGTTCATAATGATAATAACATAATGAATACGCCTATTATGTTGGCATAATAAGATAGGGTTTGATTGCTGGAATGAGAAAGAGGGAAAAACTGTTTTCGTTTGCCGTCTTCATTGACTTCCGAGGGGAATTATAAGTAATTATAATGTATCTGCAATGATAATAATAGATACACGTACGGAAGACGGCGGGCAGACCCCTTGTAACGTTAATTTTTTTTTTCCATTCTTTTATTATCTATGGTATAGCGTCTCGCCTTTTGTCGTCAGCTTCGTGTTGATCATATCTATCAACTATTTTCTATACGAAAATAATAATAAAAAATCATCGATAAAAAAATATGTTTCCGCGATTCCAATACAAGGCGAGACTAAAATGTACACCGTTTCCGCATTGTTCTCGCTGCAGATCTTTTTTTATTTCAGATGGTACTTGCAAGCAAGTAAAAAAATTAAAACATTTTCAATACGTATTTTCAAACGATAAACCATAAAAAAATATACAAAATAATTTTTTTTAAAATGTATAAACGTCTTTTATTAAAATTTATCTAACTCAAAAACGAAAAACCGAAAATACTTGAAATGTTCACCAAATTTTTATATTAACATGGTTAAGTTATCGAAGTATTTTGAATTTTTTTTGACCTATTTATACAATTAAAATTAAAATTGTAATTTATACAATGTAAATTTTTGATTTTTGTAAGTATATATATTTTTTTAATTATCTATTAAAGAAATTTGACAGTTCAAAAAATAAGCCCGTAAATTTCAAATTTTTATGAAATATGTCAAAATCGCGATAATTTGCAAGTTATTTTGTATTTGAAAATTCATAAAAATGTTTGTATTTATACTTAATGTTTAAAATTTTAACACAATATTATACATAAGTTATTCTTCAAATATCCATAAAAAAATGTCTACTGGACTTTCAGGAAAAATTTAATTACCGTCTGAAATTTAAATTTTTAAGAAATTTCACAAAATACCGATTTATGTTCAAAAGATTTTAAATATTTGTTATTATTCAAAAAGTAAAAGTAGAAAAAACATGAAACTTTTACCAATGTTGATTAGATCGGAATTTTCTGAAGTAAATTTTTTTTCAGATTAATACCTATACTAAATATTAAGGAATTTATAGGCATTTGAAAAATTCGATTTTTTTTAAAATTTTTTTTTTTAAAAAATGTTGATTGAAGAATTGGCTGGGACAAAATACTTGAAAATTTAATATAAAATTATATAGAAGGTATTCTTACTGTCATTCAAAAATTGTTGAAATACATACGCACAATTATTTTTTATAATCGTTTTATGAGCAAATATTGACGTAATATTACTGTTTAAACATAACATAATTATATTACATATTCTAGACTAACAAATCATCTCCGTTTAGAATCATTTTTCAAATGCAATGGTACCTAGCATTGCATTCAGATTTAATATAGTTTGTAATGCACATACGTCGTGTACCAATATTGTAACAAAATATCAAACCAATGAACTAATGCACAATTAATGTTTGTAAATATACACTAACGAGTTTTTAGTTCATATATTATAGTACGATTTAATCGAACTAATAATATTAGAGTGAGCCTAGTGCGAATTTAATATATAAAACGAGGTCGAGACTTTTTAGGGTGTGCCCTGGCGCCATAGCACTGAGTATATATATTTTTTTTTTCAATAATCGAACTATTTCAATTAAACACAAGAAAGTATAATTGAAAAAAAACCACACACGCTCAATGAAAATTGATTAATATTGTTCTTTATATATATATATATATATATTGTAAGATAATTATTTTTCTCTTTCCTTATAGTATATTGATGTACTTACATCATAACGTACGGATAATTTTTCTCCTAGTTATATAGTTCCTGATGCGGTATTATTGTCTATTACACAATTCAATTACCACTCATTCATTGCGGATGACCGATTATCGTACAGCCAAAACTACCATACCGGTTAATTTGACATTTCGAGGAAATATACGTATGATCAGTGTTATTACTCTAACGTCTAACGTATAATAAACGCAATGCGAAAGAGGATTTTCGAAAATCGCATTTTAACGAGTCAAAACCGTTTCGAGTTCTAGGCTAGCTGAATAGGTACATTTTTGATTTTCCCACTTTTTGGTTGTCAAGGGAATATTTTGTTTTGTTTAATAATATGTTGAATTGTATAATTACAATTAACATCATTAGAATATTTTCAATGTTTTTTGTCAACCTAACATTTTTTTCATTTTTACATTGTTATGTAGTATTGCTTCAATCTAACATGGTAAACATTTAAATATTTCCTGGACAACGTAGGGTATTTAGCTGGAAATGTGATCTTCGTCTTTTATAAATTATTTATTAAGATAAATACACGCGGGGTACTTTATAACAATGATAATACACATCATTTCTATATACTTACCCACACGCATGTGCCTAGAGCGTATAAAATTCACTTCTCCTACAGTTCTAACGTTTAATTCCCTTTAAATTGCCACAAAGTTGTTAAGTATGCATATAATAATAATAATAGTACGTGTGCTGCACTGTTGCCTGACATTTAAATTTCTCCGAATTCGCAGTTATACAACTCGCATCCATTTTCTGAAACGTATCATACATTTATACTTTACAATCATTTCGCATGGAAACGCGAATACGTGATGCAACGTTTTATTGAATTTTAGTATACAATAATATTATTACAGTGTGCTCGTGATGCCATCACGTAATAAATAATAATAAAGGATAGTTTTTACAAGAACAATCAATTTTTGAACCTTTTTTTTTTCGCTCTCTGCAACATGACGTATTTGCAACATACTATCATTCAATAATATACGTACGTTTCTCCAGCCCGCCCCATTTTCATTCCCCAACCCTCCCGTAGAAAATTGAATTTTCCGGAAAAACCATCGTCGTACAAATTCTAATTATAGTCATACAAATTTATACTAATTACATACTAAATGCCTGTAAAAAAAAATTTAGGAAAATGTAAATAGGGCGGGCTGGGGAAACGTACGTCAATAATGTTCAAAGTTATTCATCCCCCGCTCAGGCCACCCTAGCGTTCGTAAACATCTGCAAAGCTGTAATATTTTATATTATTATATTGCGTACCGTTTTTGCATTCGAAATAATTACTTCTATATTATATACTCTGATACTCATATGTGGGTATCCGGTCAATTCATCGCGGTAAAATACATAGCGAACAATTCATCGTCAACAAATTCATTGCGGGTCAAATTCATCGCCGTAAAAACATCGCGAATGAGAGTCAAATTAAATAACTAATATTTTCCTCTTAATAATATCATTTATTTATAATTTATTCTTAAATTATAAAAATGCTATAAAATAATAGTTTGGTAAAAGTGAATTATTGTATTTATAAATAAATGTTAACTATTACACTTTTTCCTTTTAGGTAAAATAATTTTATTACCGTAAGGGCCATTTTATTAATCTCCAGTTAAGATAATTTAAACATCAGTTAACATTAATCTCCAGTTAAATTAGAGATGTGATTTTATTAGTACTGGATTAATATTTTAATCGGACTTTAACTGAAAATTAATTAATCCCAGATATTTGGCTAGTTAAACAGCTTAACTAGAGACTAGGTACAATATGATAATAAGATTATATTGTTTTAGCGATTACATTTTGTTTGATTTTACAATAATTACAAAGATATTTTTTGTTTTGTAGAATTCTTTACAACTTATTTTATTACCTAGTACTTCTCTATTTGATATTGTCACATTACAAAAATTGCATTTAAAATTAATCTTAGATGGCTTATTTAAATAACAGCAGCAGTAGTTATGATAGTAATACTGATGAAGAAATTGAGTTTTTGGGTAATATGAACCAATACATCAACAAACCTCGAAGACCATATTTATTGTCAACAAGAATAGACCATTTACTTAAATGGGACGAGCAAGATTTTCGCAGTTCGCCGTCAATAAAATTTGTGAAACGTTTACGTTCGATTTTTAATAAGCTCATAGTTATTTAATTTTTTATAAGTGACAAACTGAAAAGTGAAAACGTCAAGACACAAGATTGGAGAAAATGTATCGTGAAATAAATACGTATATTATGATAACAGATTACAATTCATTGATAGAAGTTAGAAGTTAGAAACATGTTCATATTACTGATGTGACTAACATCAATTAATGCATTTTGATAGTTAATTAATCTTCAGTTTGTTATACCCTAGAATAGTTAATCTCAGTATAAATATAATTGATAAAATCATTATATTTTTAATCTACAGTTAGTTTTTATTTGAGACTAGTTAACTAGACATTTAACTGGAGATTGATAAAATGGCCCTTAAAACACGTGAAATTAAATACAAAATATGAATAGTAAGACCATATATACATCGCGGTAAAATATTTTCCATTATCATTTTAAGATTTAGACATAACGTTGATATGATTGCACGAATATAATGTTAATGTTGTAAATATTATTATTAGGTACTTATTTACTATTCACATTTTATACTTGATTTCACGTATATTTTATAGCAATAAAATTATTTTACTTAGAAGGAAAAAGTGTCATAGTTAACATTTATTTATAAATACAATAACTCACTTTGACCACACAATTATTTTAAGGCATTTTGATAATTTAAGAATTAATATTATAAATAAGTGAAATTATTATGATAAAAATATTACTTATTAAACTGTGGTAAATTTAACTACGGCAATGAATTTAACACCGCGATGAATTTGTTGGCTATGAATTGTTCGCGATGTATTTAACCGCCATGAATTGTTCGCGATGAATTGACCCATATGTGACCTAAGCGCGATAATGTACCGTTCGTGGTCGTTTTATTTATTTTTTCTTCGTACTCACATATTATTATAATACTTTAGCATATGTGCACTTCTTATTACGCCAGGTATGCCGACCGTTCCGTTACCCACATACTGCGTAAACGTAAACGTTGGTTCTCGGTTAATATACCTAATATACGTTAAATTATCATAACGAAAGATATACTATATGTACATACGTTAATTTATATACATTTCGGCTTAAAACATTCAAATCCTAAGAACTTTTATAACCATATGGCTATTGAGTATTGAGCCTTGGACCGATTAAAAATGACGCAATTACCGTGAAGGTACACGCGATAAAATTTAAGCACAAAACTACTAGATGATTATTATTTTGACGATTTTTCTTAACGCCGTAGCACGATACCTCTATTTAAATAATTATTACGATCACGGTAACACGCACGTCATGTGTTGTTTTCGTTCGGATTCGTTTAATTACTTTAATATATACATGTATATTACTCATGGGAATAACCAAAGCTTAAATCGGGAATCGTTGCATTTTTAAGCGTTAATTTTTTTTTTTTTTTTTTGCTTTCATACACATCATAATTACGTTGCGGTAATAATCGTTACGACGAGTAAATATAGAAAACATATTTTTCACCGTAGCGTTTATGTATATATATTATCATCGATCGAATAGATTCAACGATTGTAGTATCTACTGCCTATAAATATTATGAAATAATAGAAATAAGCGATTGCAGTATGAGAGTCACATTGCCGTAGTGGTTTACGTTTTGCCATTAATTTTTTACTGCGTGACCTCGGAGTATACGGAAATAACGACCGTCCTCAATGTCCACAATCTACATTGACACGTTCGTTATTAAATATTTCATATTTTTTTTAATTTTTAATTACTTAAGAGAATATCTACAATTTGTACAGCATTTTTGTTGCAATAAACGGTGAATATAATAACGGTGATTAATATGAATTGGAAGGTTACCCAATGGCAGCATTTAACAAAATGATTTCATATTTGAACGTCATGACGGACGCGCTTTGTATTCCATTGATGTGTTCGAATCGCGTCTGTACATTGTACTCCGTAACTACTTTTGTAGAACAAATCGGTTTCGGAAAATGATACCCAAAGTATATGGGCAAGACAGATATAGGACACTGTTGGTATAGGCGCACGTATT
The DNA here is from genome assembly GCA_025469195.1 of Chaitophorus viminalis. NCBI lineage: Eukaryota > Metazoa > Arthropoda > Insecta > Hemiptera > Aphididae > Chaitophorus > Chaitophorus viminalis. The sequence goes on from JAIPRK010000188.1 coordinate 311,320, forward strand.
ACCACGCGTTAAGCTTTTCAAATCGGACGAATATAGAAGAATTATACTTTATATACACTATCTACGGGATTCGTTTAATTATTCTCCAATACCGAAAAATGAAAACATACAGCAACACAATAATGCAGTTTACATGGTTTCGCAAAGAACGAAATTGTACAGTTTTGATAAATATGGATAGTTCGCGAGAATATATTGCAGTTACCTAAACACTTAACGAGCTGCACAAGAAACGGAGACAATATTTACTGGACGATTATATTATTAGCGACGTGAAATGTGCATATATAGCCACGTGTACATAATAATGTAATGTGCTGATACGTGTGGACTAATACGGAAAAAACACGTTTTCGAACCGAATACTAGCATTCCTTATGACTCGGTGTAAACATGGGATTTCCTGTGGCGAACAAAATACCCCGGACCGATACAAACCGCGCATATACTCGCAGCTCTTTACAAAGTGTAATACAATGTATATAGTGAAAGGTAGTGTGTTTTGACGGTGCGTATAGTAGGTAGTTTACCGGGTTAAGCCTCCTCACGAATAAGTATTTACGTTCACACCCCATTTACTGCACCTACTGCAGTATGTGTACACGGTGGCCCACCGTATATTTATCATTTTTTTTTCCGTTGTATTTTTTTTTTCTTTAGGTGCGCATGCTTATAAATTATTTAGGTAAAAGATTTAACTTTATAATAATATAGACTACTTTATACCGATACACTGTATATCTGCATATGCTATACCGCGGTAATGGTACATCGCGTAATAGTATACTCGTACGTGTAATTATTTATACTTTAAGTTTGCTTTAGGTAATCATGAAACTAATAATATTATTTTAGATCGATTTGAAATTTTCGAATCAACTTCTACCATGACTTGGATATTGTGTATATTCAAACTAGTAAACAATTGCAAAGTTATTTAGTTAAATAAAACTAATATCTACAGAGATTTTTTTTTATCATGATATCACGGTTAGTACCCTATACGTACTTTAGATATACGTTGATAGAAGTAATTTTAACTGTTTGGGTTTTCATTGTAACGCGGGTATATTATTTATTTTTAACCTGCTGTGAGAGATTTCATTGTAATGTGTGCGCACCCCGGCATATTTCTTTTTGCTCGCACGGTCGAAAAATAAACCAACCACAAACTGTTAATTTATTATACAGACAGATTTGCGGTAGATGAACATGCAAATGCGTGAGGTCAATATTCCACCGGCTAATACTCGCACCCGTACGCACAATAAACTTTCCACTTGAAATGTTATGTTTATCAAAACCTATCAGAAGTATGCTTAAGTTTATATATAAGGCTTTTCTAAGTGAAACAAAATCTGCGTTACGAAGTTCGTTTTTGTGCTATCCTAGTAAATCAACATTAACGCATGTCATCGCATAAAATATCATAAAATGTATATTGCTATAAGATCGTTGAGTGCAAAATTTTAAGTATTATGGACATATGAATAAAATTCATCTATATCCGTATTAGTTATGAGTGTTATGACGAATTAATCGTGAGAAAAACATACATAATATATGATCGGAGTCAAGCTCTTTATTCGGTGATGTTAATTCGATAATGATCATTAGTATGCTTCAAATGCACACATTCAAAGCGAGATCGATTTTCAAGTTTCTAAACTAATCTAATTAACATATTAAATATATATATATATATACATACATACATATATGTTATAAGGATGTATTTTCGGTCAAGGTCGTTTTATTATAGAGCAGTTTTACGAGCATGACACCATAGAGTTTTATGGTGACAAATTTCACTATAAAATTTACTATCTTAACTAGACGTGGCCTTTTTTTGGAACAAAAAAGATATATTATCTGATAGATAGATGTAGACCTCATAACTACTAATATTTTGTTGTTTATTTTGGGTATCCGGCTATTGACTCATACTTAGACTTGATGGTCGTTAGAAAAATACAAATGTAGATTGCATCTAGTATCTAGTATATAAGTAATGTAAAATTACCGCAAACTTCATTTACCATAAAGTCATACAAAAGATCATAATAATATAGTAAATTTAAATATAAAACAACGAATGGTGCATATACGAATGCATATCATAATTTCTGGTTCTCCGCTTAAACTCCGTATATACCGAACAATTACCTCAAAAACCCATTATGCATTATTTGCATATTTTGTAATACACAACCACGCAATCTCCATTTGTAATAAAAGCGCATCGTTAATTTATTCGAAATGGCCTAAAAACTTTGAAACAATAATACATTGCATAAGCACATCAATATGCACTCGGCCGTTATCATGAAGTCGATCCGATTTATTGATTTTGAATGTATCAAGTGAACACCTCATCCATATAGTAAACGAACGTTCTGGAAACAGATGGACGGACAGACACGGACACAAAACGAACAGTTGTGTATTTCAAATAGAAACCTAAAACCGGTACGTCCCTTAACAATAATATATTATGTTTTTCAAGAATATACATTTTTATTCCTTTCCAAGTCAATACGACAAAAAAATATCATAAGTATAATATTATGTTATGGTGTCTAATACAGTCCGATTGTGTTTCATAGTCTGGTCGTTATTATAACATTGTATTCGTTAATACTATTATATTATTATTATTATTATTATTATTATGCTTGTAAAACCAACCGAGTGATAAAAATACATTCCGCCATGAAAAATGTCTTCTGATTATATTATTAGTTTAACAGAATGGTGAATACATCTCACTGCGGCCATCGTGTATACGTCACGCGTCGTCCTTTTGTCGAAGGTTTGTCCGATCTCATTGATCAATCACAATAATAACCGTCATGTCATAAACTACAATATTAAAATGTATACAATATCCGCATAAAATAAACGCATCCCCTTTTCAGATTATCGTTGTATAGTTTCGTACAGAGAACAGTCAAGATCGTCTGTAAATAATAATAAAACATTATTGTCATCAAAACGTTAATAAATCTTTTTCATCAATACATATTTTCAAGCGATTTATAAAGATAAATTTGAATTCAAATATTTTCATATATATAATATATCCAACCAGCTGCACTCGCGAAATGATAATAATTGCATTGTTCATTCAATACGATACAGTATAACATGATATCAGTTTAACGGTCCAGACGTCCATTGTATAATATGATTCTTAAAATAAATAAAATCAAGAATTACGTAAATAATATGATTTCATGATTAAAGATATTCGCGTATTACTTAAGGTTTGTATAAATCAATAAATCATTATAATTATAATATTAACCACGCGCGTAACTCGTTTCATAGTTTTAATACCATGTCTTATTCTATATTATAAGTAGGTAACCGCTATGACTGTAAACGCTTTAATAATAGTTAAGGCCGCATCCCTATTCGAAATAAAAGTATAAAATGTTTTTAAAAATTTACAGTGTTTGTACTTCACCACAAAGTTCTTAATACCGGTCGAATCATCACAGAAAAACATATATCACGATATTATAATGTGAAAGGAAACATTTTTCTGAAATATTAATAGCGCGTGCATTTATAAATGTCCATGAGCTCCAACCGAAAGTAAAGCTCTGAATACGCTTCTGCGAGGTATTCATCTGGTTTATTTTCGGTATTTAAAATAGCTCAAAAACACAATTTTCAATGAAGAAAATGTGCACGGTGCTCATCTAGACCTCCAAATTAACTGAACCAAGAACATCATTTGGACAGATGAAATAACCTACCCCGTACCCGTGATACACGGAACATACAGACTGAAACAATTATTGACGGATGTCTGCAACAGTGTTGAAGAGTTCGTGGAATCCTCGGTAAAAGAAGTGTACTTGGTCCCATCAAAATAGTATTACAACATACTTGTAGTCTATAGGCAGAGTTGGGCGTTATTCAAATGAAATTTTATCTAGATAATTATTTAGATAATATTTTATTCCACTAATTTTAAATTATGATTAATCAAATAAAAAATTATTCGACTAAATTTCAAACATAGATTTTCAAATAATTTTCGTTTATTTTATTTTAGTAAACTTATGTTTGAAAATTAAAAACAGGCACATATTATAAACAATAGTTGGCATTGTATTTTAAGTTACACGAATGTGAATCTTATTTTATTCAGAAAAATGTAAAAATATTTTAAATAAAACAA